>JAMKCH010034299.1:0-53714 GCA_023653785.1 Ophioderma brevispina
GCTTTGAAAAGTGTCGTAAGAAGGCGTCATCTTGGTGGACCTTACTGCAGCATACGACACGATGTGGCACCAGAGCTTGACACTCAAGCTTCTCAGGACCAACTCGGATATGTACAATTGGCCGGCAGCTTACTTATCGGCTGCACCTCGAGTCCGTATGCGCCAAGGTATCTTCGAGGAATAACCTCCTGTGCCGACTTGCTGGATTTTCATGAGGTGCCAGCCCAACGACTCTACGCACCAGGGCCTTGGCTCTGGTCTACAGCGCTGCTGAATATGCCGCCCCAGCATGTGCAGCAGCTCTCACACAAAGAAGCTGGACACATTACTCAACGAGACCTTGAGAACCATTACTGATTGCCTCCGTCCCACTCCATCTGAGTTTCTACCAGTGCTTTCAGGCAGTGCACCTGCAGCGCTTCGGAGAGAACACCACATGCACAAACTGGTGAATAAGGCTCTGCTGGACAACAAGCACCTGCTGCATAACTCTGTCAAAGAATCACACCAGCTCGGCAGACAGAGACTGTGCTCTCGTCGACCTTTCTGTCGATACGCTGCTAAACTCTCCAGCTCTCCATTCCCATTCAACATGTTACACTGCCTGGTTAGATACTGCAAGACCAGTCCAGCTCACTATTACACCTATGACAGAACTACCACCTGGTAGTAATCTTCCACGCAAGGAATGGGTTACCTTAAACCGGATTCGCACAGGAGGCGTTCGCTTTAACAGCAATATGCACCGATGGGTGCTGCGACCATCTCCAGCCTGACAATGTGGTTCTCCATCACAGACTGCGGATCACTGAAATGTATACCAACATAATTGTACTGAAATGTATACCAACATAGGGCAATAAAGGTTCAAGATCATCCTGAGATAACATCTTCGAAATGCTCCGATTGTTTTCAAAATGGTCCCAAATTCTTCATATAGTCCCAAAGGACCAGGGAATATAATATTTGCCCTCATTTTACAATTTCATCATGTTATTAGAGGTCAAAATGTAACAATGGGTCATTAATACTTAACATCTTATTTTCATACTAAAATATCAAATTCAGAGCAAATATGCATTTTCTGTTATTGGATATTACCAGACAAACAATGTAAACTAATTGTAAACGAAATCAGAGCACTCTGAAAGAATTACCCCAGGATGACCTTGAACCGGTAAGAGCCGCTAATTCTGAAACTAATGATCGTAGATATGGCAAAAATACCTATTTAAATCCTCAAATGAATAAGTTGGTGTAGGTTTTTCTAGACTTTGACACATTATTCTGCGACAATTTAAAAGTATGATAACAAAAAAAATGTTTTGGAGGTAAAAAAACCTTACTTACACTAATGCTATTCATATACGCACAGAGTCCAATGAGTCATGAAGGTTCAGTGGACATGAAATAGCTTGTTATCCAGTTTTTAAGAATCACCAGTTGCTCATTTGTACAGTGTCGTTAATAAGGTTAACAACCAACCGCAGCATGAGATGATAAATAAGATATTACTGATTTGGTGCTCGTACATGAGGTACTAATCTGCTATCAAACTGGTGACGAATATAATAACAAAATGCGCGTAAGAGATTTTTACCACACAGAAATTAATATAAATTATCAAACATTGACAAATATCAAATCCGGCAATATAATAATTTATGGTAGTGATATTGTTATTTAATAGTAATCAAACTTGGTGATATCTTAATGTACGCTGATGATACAGCACTATTTGTCTATAAGTGATAATGTCTTATGAGATCCGGTAACAAAATGTATGTCTGTTTCGTCAAATTCCATTCTTTATCCCCAACGTCCCCAGAGAAAATCTGAAGATCAGCAAAAAAAGGAGCCAGGCTGAGCGTTATTTTTCTTGATATATCTAGGAACAATTTCCCTCTAACTCAAAGCAGGGGTTCGCTCCGTGATTTTTTAAGGGACGTTAGTGATACTTTCTTAAAATGAAAGAGTGAAAAATCACTCTGAATTTCGAGTAATTTTAAATTAACTCTAATCGAGTGGCTTTTAGCTCTAAAAGAGCTAGAAAATGCAACCTGGCACCTTAACTTGCGGTTAACCGAGCTCACTCTGTTACCGAGTGGCTCAAAATGCCACTCTTCTTCGGAATGAAGCCCACTCTGAACTTTTATTGACCGGATTTTAGCTCCTAAAGAGGGAAAAAATGCTCACTCTAAAAGATTGAGAAAATGCTCTCACTCTTTTTCGGAGGTGAATAATAGCCAATTCAAAACGCCGCAAATCCGTCGCGTGATTATTTTCGAACAACTGGTGGAAGAGTTTAATGGACCCCTCATCAAACGGTTTTAACAGAATTTGCATTATGAAGAAATCATAGATATCTTCAACGGGTGAGTGATTGTATGTGTCGATCACAGTTACATACATACATACCTACATATTCAGCTTTTATAAGGCGCCATTTCAAAGGATCACAAAAGCGCAAAAATCAATCAACCCAAGCACAGTTAAAATACAGAAGCGAGTGAAAAAATGGATATAGAACATTAACAAGCGAAAATTACACAGGTGCAAAAAGATGATCTGTAGTCCCTTTTTGGAAAGACGGCAATGAGATTGAAGAACACATGATATGGCATGTATTCCACATTTTTGTGCGCGTTATAAGAAAATGCTCTGATTGCGGCAGATTGGCCGTCAACGATGATGAGATTTAGGTACATAGAGTAGTTAATGTCCTGAGCAGATCTTAAGCCCTCGCTACACCAGGGTTTGTAATAATTCCAAGCAAGATGTTTAATACTCAGGGCCAATCCGCGAGACATTGAATACATACACCAGATTTTGATAGCATAAAGCATTTACATTTGGGGAAGCATTAAATGTTATCTACTGTATTATCACTCGTACATACGGTAGTCTGCGCCAGGCTAGGCTTACACATGTACGAAACCCACAATCATGCATGTCACGGGCATGCATGCCATGATCATACACGTCATGCATGTCACAATCATGCATGTCTCACTGAATCATGCCAATGATGCGCCACAATATTCATTCATGTTAGGATGCTATGAATTATGACCTACACATATAATATACTCACTAAACAAACAAAATTCACAAAGAATCACAACTCTATAAGAGTGACTAGTTCACTCTAAAAGGAGTTATCAGTTCACTCTTTCCTTAGAGTTATTTTGTTCACTCTTTATTTTGAGTGGATCTCACTCTAAAAGATGCGTCACTCAGCTGGCTCTTTTTGGAGTGAGATTTCACTCTTTTAGAGTGGTTTTTCACTTTTTCGTTTTAAGAGAGTATACAATATATTATATCACTGTTAAAAATATGTCTGTATATTTACGGAAAATTCTGGCAGCGAAATTTCCAGACGTTTTCAGTAAGTTCACATACTTAGAAGCTTTTTGTAAATTTGCGGAACTTTTACAGCATTTTTACGGAAATTTGCCCCAGATTACGGAAAACCATTGCGTATTTTAATAGAATTATCCGTTATTTAAAAAAAAACAGAAGTTCTGGAAATTTTGCTGCCAGAAATTTTCGTAAATTTCCGTAAATTAACAAGTTCCATTTTTGTTTGCATGATTCTTTATCATGGCGCGTAATATTAAAACTACAAAATTCAAATTTATGAAATAAATTATCACATTGATAGAGTTCAAGAGGCATTTCATATACAATTTTTGTTTTTTAGTGAATTTAAGAAAACATTTTCCGTAAGTTTGATGTCCGTTAATTGACAGAAATGTTAACAGTGTACATATACACGTGAGCTTCATTTTCGTATATAGAGACCCCATCATATTTGGACTTACGATTCCTGAGATTATGGTCGCTCTTTAGGTTTTGGCAAAAACAATGAAAAAAAAAAGCAATTTGGATGCTATAATTGGCTATATGTGAAAATCAATACTAATGACGATATCAACGATAAGGACATGGTCCAGCCATACGGACATAGCGTGAAATTGATCAGTCTAACGTTAAATGAATGCGTTAAATGGATTGGTAAACGTGCAGTATCATTAATCAGACTCGTATCAATTCTGCAATCTCACTCCTGATATTTGACGTTCCAATGCTTTATTCTCAAGCATTAAATTCCCCCTCTAGGTCATTTACTTATCTAAAATTGTAAGACCTTATAATGAGGCTGCTGGGAGATTGTTCCTCCTATTTGGCCCATTTGGTACATGCAGGTCTCCTTTTCACATCGCTTGATTAAAACCTTCAATCAGAAGATGTTATGTGACAAGTCTTCGCACATTTCAGCATAAATCTTCTTGATACGAATTCTGTCGACGTGACAAATAAATGGCTCGCCAGTACCAGCTTATTAGATAGGTCCCAGTACTCCGGGTGACAATGACCTTAACCCGCGTTTTACCCAGTGAGGGGTATGTGGTTAGCCCCGAGTGTGAAGCTATACACCTTCTCCACCGCCTTCTGTAGATAAAGGGTTAATAAAGGTGCAATGCGAAGAAGGGCATAATGATGGATTCGGACTATGCCAAATTAAAAAAATCCAATAATGGCAAGGTGAAGTGTTTTCCACAAAATACTAAAGCAGGTATTCAAACTCATGACTACCAATTACTGTTACAAGCCTCCAGGCCTGTTTCATTTGGCTACGTTATTGTTTAAAGGGTGTAGTTATTTCCAGTTTATTCCATTTTTACGTACGCAATTATAGGTTACTCGGCTAATAGGCTGTAGAAACACAATTGAAAATAGCTATGACGACTACATGGCTTTATGATAGTGTTAACTTGTGTATTACATAACTTCAGAACTTTTATAATTTGTAGAGCAGAAAGGGGGGTCAGAGTGAGCGAGCGAGAGAGTGAGGAGAACTAGAGAGTGCAGAGGAGAAGAGGAGGAGGAGAGGGGAGGAGAGGAGGTATGATATAGTTTTTTGGACTAAAATTACGTGATTGAGTATACCATTGCGATCTTGAAGAGATAATTTTCTGCAGGTCTGGTTTGTAGTCTTTGAATTTCCTTCTATTGGTGGTGGCAGGGGTTTTGGGGGGGGGGCCAAAATGCGGGAGCTGGGAGCCCCTCCGAGGAAATGGTTAAAATTCTTGTAGGTACCTATCGGAACATTGTATTTCCTAATGAAAGAGCAATTTTTGCACCCCTTGGTGGTGGTGGTGGTGGAGGTGGGTAGTGAGTGTGTTGGGGGGGGGGGGCTAAAGAACAGTGAGCTCATGTAATTTAATGGAACCTGTTATCAAAGCATGGCACGATATGCGTGAAAAGGACATAAAGAACCGGCGGAGATAACTGTAGAACTAACATACGCAAAAATACACTAAGAAAAGCCAACTTCACGAGTAAAACTTCCACATTAAAAGATATCTTGAGAAAAACGTGGAATCGCAGCTAAAGAGGGACCAGATAGCATTAAATATTTGGGTTGGTGATGACATCATTTGTAGTACCATTGATTTATCAGAAAAAAGAGTATATAAAATTCGAGGTGACTGGTGTAATCTATTCATGACTCTGACTGATAATCAATAGTTTCACAAATGATGTCACTGGTAGTATCTTTTTTTCTGGCCCTGTTTATTTCATGGAATGTCCCCAAAAGATTTGGAGGTTTACCATCTCATTTCCTTGACCCTTTACCTTACCGGACCCGCGGTCCCGTGCCAGGCAATTTCCCGGGACTTGCACACCAAGGACTTCAGCGATAGAGATTTGCAATTACAGACCTCACTTCGGCACAATTATGTGGGCAGACCAGCTGATAACGGGTTGCAGTTTTCATTGAAAACGGCCTTCTGTATTTTGCGAACGAACAGAACTCCCATTGGATTACAACACGCTTTATTCCTTGATGCACTTTATGCTGCATGACGGAATAAGCGTGTAATCCATGGGAGTTCTGTTTCGTTTCGTTTCGCAAAATACAGTAAAGGTCCATTGAAAACACGCTAGAGGCGAGGCATTAGGTCTGGAAATCAAGGCAAGGTTTCAGCAGCATCACTGCGCTAAAGCAATGAATCGCTGAAGCGAATCCTGGGCAACAATAGCCCAAAGTCCGTGTCATAAACTACTGTATCCGTGTGACTGAGTATCCTACCACCCATCTGTCTTATTTTGTTCTCCATGGATGCTGTATGTAAGAGGTTCTATATAGATAGAGAGCAAAACCGTTCCGTAAAAAATTCCTTTAGAATTTCACCGTCTCGCATGTTTGGCCGATTCACATATAAAACATAGAGTACCAACAATAGAAACAATGGCTGCCTCCGCTTTTCCACAATACTGTGGGTGCCGCTTTGCATTACACTAATCGGGTGATTGGATACAAATTAATTTAATGTGTTAGAGGGGCCAGGTGTAATAAAGTGTACCTGGATCATTGTGCTCAGATACTCTTTTTTCTCATATGCCAAATCGCGCTTAGGTGAAAAGATGTATTCATTGAGGCGGTTTATTTAAATCAATACGACTGATGTGTCATTTCATTCGTTGTGTGGCCATGGGTAAGGACAAATATAACCACCCAATAGCACCCAACATCCAACACCTGGTATTTTGGCGGATTGTTGTATCGAATTGACATTTGTGTGTATACCAGGAACTCAAAACGAATAATTATTCCGTGCATATTCCAATGTCAGCGCCCCAGCCCGGACGACTGGTTATTGAAGGGTTTTCACCCCTTGGCTGTATGCATCTTTGTTTCAGCAATGTACCCAGGGCCCTTTTGTACAGGTCACGGTTTATTCCGTACATGTGTGTGCATGTAGCTAGGACACTCTCTAACATGTGGGACACTCAGTCTTCTTTCACCGGCAAAGGGATTTAACTCTACAGTTGATAGGGTGTAGAACACTTAGCTTTCACGAGGGTTTCCGAATATTTATTGGAAACAGTAGAAAAGAAAAGTAAATAACAAACAGTTTCAAACTTGCCGCCCTTCATTTTTTTTTCTAAAAAGTCCTCGTGTCCGTTAATTCGAATACTCATTCTACCCTCATACGGTATCCGTATGCACCTTCGCATTGTTTTGGGGAAACATCAATTGAACGTTTGAAGTAATACCTTCCCTTTTCCCTTATCTTTCTCTCCCACTTCCCCTTTTTTCCTTCTCCCTCCTTCATCTTTTCCCTTCTCTTCCCTTTCTCTTTCTCCTCGCCCCCGTGGGGGTTCCCTTCTTCTTGTCCCCACTTTTTTCGCATCTCTGTCCCCATTTTAGTTGTCCGAGAGGGCATTCTGTTTGCAGTGGCGGATCCAGAATCAGAAAAGCAGTGTTATCAACCAACACGTTGAACTGGATCACATTAACTCTTTACACATGTATTGTAGCTAGGAATTTCGTATAGTGGTCCACTTGATACAACAATTATCCTACTTCAATAAAGAGTTATGCATGAATAAGTCTATTTGCCGATACCTCGCAATATTTAACTCTTCCTTGTGCCCCTGCTTTTCTGATTCTGGATCCGCTACTGTCTGTTTGGATAATTGGAATATTTCTGAAATTTTAAGAACATGTGTATGTAATGTTCTCCTGCAAAAAGCGTAGGTCTTTGATACAATCGATTTGATTTAAGGGGATTAAGATGAATAGGCAGTTAGACTAATTATCTTTTGAAGTAGAAGTCGAACCATCTCCTTTCTCATCCTCTCTGGAAATGGATTAATACAGCTGTCTGCACCATGAATTGAGGGAAGAATTTCAAACCTGATTTACGATAGGGTAGAGTGACGGCGCACTTTGTAGCGAATGATTTGCCCAGTCGGTGCCAGCCAAGAAATCCCAAATTGAGACGTCTTCATTAATTTAACGCGTAACCCGAAATCTTGACGAAAAGTCCTAAATTAACTTCACTGTAAGAGTTACTTTTTCATATTTATAATAACAGACGAGGTCATCAAATGGCCATGGCAACACACATGACCAACATCAAAACACCCAAAAAAGGTTTGTGGTTTGCAGCCTGCATTGATGTAATCTATTTTGATTCATTATGGTGAGTTTCTATAATGAATGAGTCTAGTCTTAGATTTAGAAATTTTGACGCCATTAGTTAAAAAGAACAATCAAGAAACCTTAATGAATGAAAAATCTAAATATGTTATGGTACATATTAGCGACGGTGGTACCTCATTATTCATTAACGGTTTTGGGTGAATATATTGGAGATGAAATCCAATAAAAATTACGCAGGCAATATTTTCGAATTCCGGTAGATTATCCAAGGTTTTAGTTAACAATCCAAGATTTTAAATAGACAGCACACGATACAAGATGTTCAATTGATATTCCGAGAATCTCAATCAAGAAACCTGATTTTTCACCGATATGCCAAGATATTCGGGCTATGTTAATTTTTTTAGTTGATAAACCAATATTTTCAATTGACAAGCCACGATATTCGGTGGATATTCCAAGATTCTCAATTTTTGTTTGATAATCCAAGATCTTTAACTGGTATTCCAAGAATTTCGATGGAAAACTTTGATTATCGCCTGTCGCCAAATGTACAACAAATCGATTAACCTAAACCTGGTTTTGAAAAAAAAAATGGAATATCGAGTTATAAAACGTTGGCTATATCGGTAATAACTTGGCTATATCGTCAAAACGTACAATTAATATAGAATGAAAACAATTGGAATATAAAGTTGTTCTTTCCAATGGCTTATCGGCAAGTAAGTTGAATATTATGTTTGAGAAACCTGATTTTTCTCGCCAAATGTACAAATTAACATAAAAAAGAAAACGATGTATTTTTTTTTTCTTTGATTGAAAACAACTTGGAATATCGGTCAAAAAATTCTGTAAAGAAATGTGTTACTGAACCCAATCAAGCAATTTCTGTCACTTTCAAAGTCGTTACATACTTAGGTAGGTGCCGATACAGTGATACAGTGATGCCGCTATACAGATTAGTCTCATATTAAATTAATGCATCCTCTCAATCTTAGATTTTGAAAATGGCTCTTGATGGCTTTTAATATCTGTTCAGTCAGCCGTGAAATAACGGATGCCTCTATTTTTACAAAACAGTTACCCAACAACCATAGAAATATTATTACTATAGTCATGACTTTGACAAGCTTCCTACATAAGAAATTAGGAGCGGTTGTTTGGGCGACTCATTATTTGTGTTGTGTTTAATTAGCATCATCCTTCCCTTGTTGTAGTGTTTGTAACGCAAAGTAGCAAAGTTTTAAATTGTATTATTTACATAGTAATCGCAGACGTGTAACCTTGGTCACAGAGGAAGCGATAGGAGAGATATTTAGTCAGAATATGAAAAGAATGGAAAAGAAGAGTGAAGGAAGAGGTTAATTTAACTGAAATTTCAAATTTTAATTATATCTTAATTTTTATTACAAAAACATACTAAAGATAATTTAATAAAATATAATAGAAAAAATGATGAATAATAAGCTATATCAATATAGACTATAATAAATGCAATACGGTATGAGAGATTGAGATGAGAATGCCGTAAAAGCTCACAGGGTGTATTATAGGCTTATGGCACCAGTATACATCTTAAACTATAGTATAAATAAAAGTAAGTATGACCAAAGATCAATATAGATCAATAACAGTATAGCAATATACGTGATTATATGGACATCGATATAAAATTGAATGGAATAGTAATAATTAGTAATAATACACTACATCTAAGCGTTGACACATTTGGTAGTTAGTATGGCCATACTGTATATCAATGCTAGGTAGCTAGTGCTCTCGCAATTTTTCAATAGGGGCCAATATTTAAGAGTTACGGGGGTGGAAGTTTGTGGCAATTCTGGAACGGAAAGCAAGGTGTTCAATCCCGGAAGAGGAATTACAGTGTATCTAGCATGTTTTGCGACACAAATTTTAAAAAAGCATTCAGGACCGGGATTTAGACATTGTACTTAGGCTTGTAGTAAGATATTGATCTGGCAGTGAAAGATGGATTAGCGGGATTAGCACAGTTACACTAGCAATGTCGGTTCTCAGAAATTGCCACAAACTGCCCCCCTCCCCCGTGAACTCTACTGTTTGTACTGTTTTACAGAATGTAAACATCCAAAATTGTTTTCAAATTCGGGGAAGTGATTTCCGAGAAGGAGTCCTTGTCAGTATGTCAATGTTTTTTTCATGCATGCCATTAGGTCCCTTTAAGGTAGTCGTCCTACTAGGCAATTCAATGGCAGACTGGTGTAATTCCAGCAACTATTGTTTGAAGAGGTTCCAAGGATGATAGGAGCAGATTTGGAACTCCCGGGTCCTGCATTGCCTATCTTATCAGGTGTAGCAAGAGCAAGAAGCCGCTGGTGACCTGAGTTGGTGTCAGGGTAGGATCATTGCCCAGTAGAACACAGACTGCTCCTGAAAACAAAATAGAATTGTTATCATCAGATTTGACAAGCATTGTCAAAACCAATGTTATGATAAAACCAAACTACACCAAAAATTAACTTCGGAAGTGGAAAATGGCAATTGCACTGTTTGTATTTTCGTTCGCTCTTGCAATTTCGGATTTCACAAAAATGCAATACGTGTACAGATTAGATCGAATAACTTTAGCGGGGTGGGAGTGGGTGAAGCACACCATCGTTTCGAGCCACCCCTTTGTTGAATTACAGAATACAGGGGGGGTTGTTTAAAATGTTATAATAATTTCAGGTTATTGCTCACTCACGTTCTACAATTCCGGGGAATTTGTGTTTACATTATAGTAGTGGAGGGGTCTATGCGCTTCATGTGCTGTTCATGGTAATTTTTGGCACTAGCCATGCAAATATATTCAACTGACACACTGATCAAAAAATAATAATAATAATAATAATAATAATAATAATAATACACTAAAACAACCATAGGGGGAAAAATTGAAATCGATTCAATAGGTTATCATGAGCCGTTTGATAGTTATTCAAATTAATTAATATTCATATTGTTGTTATTTAGTTAGATTGAACTAATTTGCCATCAAATTAATATCATATCATTTACGGAATTCTAAAGCGAACAAACAATACATGACGTTTGGGGGAAAGAGTTTTCTCCCTCACTATTGAAATGAGTACTATGAAATAGAGTTTTTCCCCTTATAGACGTACATAAGGTCGTACTATTAATAAAAATACACTCTGAAAAAAAGGATTATTGTAAATTTCGGTTTGACCACAGGAGCATATTTGAGTCGAATATGTTTTTCCAGATATTTATGTGCAGGAACATTTATACTCCAGGACCATATGGTCCAGGATCATAAGTTGGGGTCAAAATCTCATGGAAGCAGTCGGTACGCCTGAATGCAGCAGTCATGAGGGTCACAGTGACACAATTGGATAACCGTTAGGAAATTGTTGTTTGTACGAGGTAAGGAACGGCATGGATTGCACAAACACAAAAGGACACGTGTCCTTGCCTTTTGTTTGATTCCCCACAAATGTCTGCAGTTGCAAATCAGTGATGTTTTTCGCCATGTTAAAGTATAGGGGAATTCATGTTAAAAATGGGCAATCTATGAACAACAGTGTCTTCGCTTTCTCCAAAAAGATACGCTTCACGTGCACAGACTTTTTTACAGATAAGATGTCCCTTTATGATTTGGTCAACTTTAAAAGATGTTTCGTGGGCTCCTGAATTGGTCAAGACCACGCATTATTTAAACACGATTTTTGTCACTTTCATCTTGTTTTTCAACCCCCCAAATTCATTATACTTATAAGTATACCATCTGAGGTTTGAAGTAGACTTTTAGCAACATTTAGCCAATATTTGTAAAAATGAAACAACGTCTATTTACGAGCCCCAAAAAACGAAGTTGTCTCAAACGTTTTCTACCAAACTGGAGAGTCAGCGATGCACCATTTGTTTCATGTGTGAAAAAAGAAAAAAAAGCATGCCGAGTGACCTGCTGTCTACTGAATTGGGCAAAACTCGATGTGATCGCGGAGTGAAGTAAATTGCATTAAATTTACTGTCAAAATGCCATACAACCAAAATATAATTGGAAAAAGAATTGCGTCGCGTGGAAGGTGTTATTACAGGGAGATTGGGCTTTATTCCGTATTGAATACATCTCCAACAACATGAAATAAACTGAAAAGTATTCAAGTCAGCACAAGACGGCCTTTACACAAGAAATAGGAATACTAATTCCAAACTCAAATGCCAATATAACCATACCATATATCCACCACCAACAACCAATAGAACTCAATGGGTGAGGCTAGGGGGGGGGGAGAAAATGCCCAAAAAAAATCCAAAAAGATGCGATGACGTCATCGTACTAACACTCATATGGGCCATGAAGTTCGCTGTGCCGGTGCATCCCGCTCAGGGAAATGGTGCGCCAAAGGCCTGGGTTCGAATCTCCACGGATGTCCACTATTCTTTGGTTGTATTCAAGGGTTTTGAGAGATTTTAGCCTTATCTCAGTTAACGGAGCTGCGTTATCTCTTAATTTTTTTTGCGATAAACCTTCCTTATCATGAGATACACTAGTTCCACAGACCCTCGTTAGAATCTAATTAAGCATAATCGCACAGAACCGACATTATCTTTGAGCATTATTAATCTACCGTCACATGCGGCAAGCCATGGAGGTTCCACTGAGTGTCGCTGTTGCTGTTGTCGAAGTATACCACGTGCTGACGATCTGATCTCCAGGAGCAAATATATAACGCACGACAATGTTGGAGAAAGATGCCCGTTCATCGGATTCGCTACTGCCGCTCTGAATAAAGCTGTTTGCACCAAACAGTTATCGCCTGTAGTTAAATTAAAAATAATAAAAAGTAACTATTCCTTATATTTGTTTCAAACAGAGTATGGACAGAAAACTCTTAAAAAATACATATGTAATCAAAAAACTATGTTTTTCATTCCAAAATTCAACTCCACTGTGAGGGATCTTATGCATGATGATGGCGAATGTGTACTGAGCCATACGATGATGGCCGTTTATGGCACGTAAATGTAAAAAACAAAATTCGATTAAAGAATGTTTTTTCGCTTATTAAATGTAGTTATCAACAACAAGGAAAAACAATATTGGATATTTTGTTTCTTGTTTGCAATGTAGCAAGTGAAAGCCATATAGAATTCGGTAGAACCCATCAGTCATCTCACACAGTTTGACTCTCTGCAACGAATTACGAATAACCGCAGTTTTAATTTATGGTTTTTGATTTTTAGGCCTCTTGGAGCCCCCCCTCCCCGCTTCATCCACTTAAGTGTTAATAGAACTTGATTTTTCAGAGCAATACCCGAATACGGGATATCAATCAATAATGCATAATCCTGAGGTTTTCCACTGGAACAGTTGACCATACCAAAAAAACGTTTTTTTCGTTTTTCATTTTAATTAAACAGAATAAAAAAACCTTCCATAATCTTTTTTTTTTTCGTTTTCTAATCAATATGCCATCAAGAATACAAAGATGGAAAAGGGTCTTGGATTCAACATTTTGTCTTCATTCACTAACTACTTTTCAACAAAGAAATATACTCACAATGATCATTTTTCTATGGAAGTATGAATCAAAAACGACGTCACGGAAAAAGAGAATTAATTTGAGAGTTTGTTTTCTTTGCACATTTCTAAACAAGAAAAAAGACAAATGCTCACATAATCATTCTCCGTGTTTGTAATGCAAGTATTAACAACAAAAAAACCAATCAAGGGACGAGGGAATTACTTTAAAACATTATTTTCATTGTTAACATTGTAAACAATAAAACAAATGCTTACAATATTCGCCTTCGGTATTACGAATGCAAGTATGAAACAAACAAACAAACAAACCTAAAATAATATATTCTGTGTGTATATCTATATATATATAGATATATAACCCCATATATCTTCTAGCTAGATATCTCTCTCACTCTCTAATATAGCCTCCTCACATATAGAAATGACGAAAAAATCAGCAAACGTAGCATCTTTCAAAGCCGGATCTGTATAGATGCATTCCTTTAAGTAGGTAATAAATAACAAATGACAAACGGCACGGCTTGTCCAGAGCTTTCGCTACGGCCGTAAGCTTCTTTCATTGGATGTGATAACACTAGTTAAACAAAATATTTGATACCCTACAAAAGTATAGAAAAGTTATGGTGTTGAATGTGAGAGCAAACGGATACGTACGGGTAACGAAATGGTGAGAAAGGATGAGAAATCGGGAGGGCGCGGTTACTCCGAATGTTCATACCGTTGGGTTGATATGTATCGGCTTGTATTCAGAACTTTTCGCGGAGTTGCCGGCGAAATTTGTTTGGATTTGTCAACATTCTATCACGCGGAAATTTTGAGTTCATCAAGTTACTGATTACTTTGTGAGAAATGCGCAGAGACTGGTTTTTCCTTGTGTTTTAGATGGGTGCTTTATAGTGGATCTTTTATGATTTCTATTCCTTCACGAAATTGTCATACCCGTTATCCGCATATTGTTGTGGACACTTGAAACATGTTAGAGGTAAACTACATTAGCACTGCGTACCATCTGGAAGGTTCTGATATCAAAAGATTGGCCAGTGACAAACTAGAAAACGCACTTGGTGATAGGCATATGTTTGCAATTCTTACACCTTGGTTTTTTGCAAGGGCGACATTCAAAGTCAACATAGTTCGGCCTGATCGCGGAATTGCTGGAAAACTTGCGTTAACCAATATGGTCACGTAAATTGGGAGGGGTCTGTACGAGATGAGAGGGGAAAAAAATCAGGTAAAGATTTTGTGGGAGCTGGGGATGATGACTGAAGAATAGGCCAGTGACTTTAATGATGAGATGTAATAGTGGGGGATTGGGATGGTATGTGACTACCAGGGGGTGCGGTCAGATGTAGATGATTTGGTTAATATGGAGAGCGTAATTCTGTTAACGGAATGGCTTTAGAAATCTGTGATCGACAATGGATGAGTGATAACCCATTAAGTTAGTTTGTTTGGTTCATTGATCTTTTGTGGCAGTCGATCTTCGAGCATATGCGACGACGTTTAGCGGGAGTCCGTAAGGATGCCTTGAGTTGCAGTGTCGCGGGTGGCAGCTAGAAGGTGAAGTGTACATGTGTTGTCTGTGGGGTGTGGTGTGTAATCCGTGGTACTGGTGCTGTTAGTGGTCCGTTGCTTTGACGTCGAGGATGCGATTCAGATGGTCCTCCTCTTTCATTGATACCCCATTAGTACTAACATACCTAGCAATAACACTCAGGACCTGATTGGTTTTACTGTTGAGTTTATAAATGTTTTTGGTCTGAAAAATTTCTTGTTTTCTTCTTCGTTCTTTAAATGCCGGTTCAAAAAGGTCTTTATCACAAACACAACAAATGGGTCATATGTTCTTATCCCAAGGGAGAGAAACCTCGACACTTAATTAAAAACTGGAGACAATTTCCCTTTTAAAATTTCTTACAAATTAGCATCAGCTTGCATGCCAACATAATTAAATCAATCCTCCCATATAATTTTCGAAGACCAGACTGGTTTTGTCCAATAATTTATTGGTGAAAATTAAGATTAATTTCTGACAATTAAATTATACTGTAGATTAAATATCCCGGGGTAGATGTGTACTGATCGATTTTGAAAAAGCTTTTGACACGTCTCGCCAATTTATCTAAGACTTGAAGGGCTTTTAATTTCGGAGACGATATATGTAAATGTTCGGTACACTATTAAAATGCATCGTCATCTGTAATTGTTTACGGTAATATCTCCGTTTTTTTCAAATTTTTGTGTGTTGCAACAAGGTGATCCACTTCTCCATACTGTTGTGTGTTGTGCAAGATACTAGCTATCAATGTTAAGATATTAATACAGAACTAATGGTGATATCTTCTTCGTTCTTTAAATGCCGTTTCAAAAAAGGGGTCCCTTTATCACAACACAACAAATGGTTCATTTGTTCTTACTCCAGGGAGAGACACCTCGACACTTACTTAAAATTTGGATACCAATTTTTCCCTTTAAATATTTCTACAAATTAGCATCAGCTTGCATAGCCAACAGAATTAAATAAGCCTTCCCATTAATTTAGAAGACCAGCTGGTTTTGTCCCAATAGATTTATTGGTGAAAATATAAGATTATTTATACATATTAATTATACTGAGATTGAATATATCCCTGGTATTATGTTACTGATCGATGTGAAAAGCTTTTGACACGGTCTCGGCACAAATTTATCCTAAATACATTGAAGGCTTTTAATTTCGGAAGTGATATATAAATGGTTCTGAGCCCTTATTAATAATGCAATCCGTCATCTGTTAATTGTTAACGTAATATCTCCGTTTTTTTCAAATTTTGTGTGGTTGCAGACAAGGTGATCCACTTTCCCATACATTTTTGTGTTGTGTGCCTAGATACTAGCTACAATGTTAAGATGTAATACAGAAATAAGGGATATGGGAAATGACATGCATTTTAAAATCTCTCAGTACGCTGACGATACAACTTTTAAGTTAGTGTGTCTCTGAAAAATCACTAGAAAGTGCTGTACAAACTTAACAAACTTTCTTGAGATATCAGGACTTAAAGATAATATGGATAAAACACAGCTTTATGGATTGGATCAAACAAATATAAACCACTTCAATATGCAATAGACTGAAATTAAATTGGAGTTTTGATGGTACCTTTGATCTTGGGGATATCTTTTAGTAACACCTGACAATATGCAACTATTCACGAGAATAAGAGTCTTGTAAGCTATGAGAAAACAATGTCCACCTGGCAAAAAAGAAACCTAACAGTGTGGGGTAAAAGTATTTGTTGGTGAAATCCCTCGTGTTATCAAATTAATTATATAGCGCAGATTGGTTACCGAACCCAGTAAGGAATTTTGGTTAAACGTTGAATGACGATATTTTCCGATTTGTCCTGGAACGGAAAGCCGGATAAAATAAATAGGAAGCAGTTTGTGCAACATTACGAAAATGGGGTGTAAGAATGCCTAACGTTGACATGCACATTGAATCATTGAAAGCAATTGGGTATCCGACGTGGGTCATAATGGGGATCAAAAATTGGATAAATTGATCTATTTATCGGCAAATTTAAGATGCGATGATCTTTATTGTTTTGGGATAAATAATGTTAATATATAAGTCGAGATTAAAAATAAGTTCTGGTATGATACACTCCACTCATGGGCTTCACTCTTAAAGTGTTTATAAATCAAAACGTGGATTTTTAATCGTAGCGCTAACAAATATCTTTGGTTGATGACAAAATAATAGTTGGTGGATTATTCCTGTTAATTATAATACTGGAAAATCAAGGGTGTCATATTCGTTGAACTATCTTCTGAAAGAAGATGTACTTTTATGTCAATGGAGAATTTGTAAAATGTATACTCCGTAAAAACCAACTATCTAGAATTTAATGGCATTATACGATCAATGAAAACTATTTCATTTATGTAATAAAAATGTTAAAAAATAATTTTAGGTTGTTTTTTTGTTTTTATTGTAATTCCTGAACACGTACAAAGTTGCAGACCTCCTAGAACGCTTTTGTCCAGTCTCTAATTACAATAAAGTTGCTGCAAACAATGGCAAGTGGTTCTAAATAAGTAATGAGGTTTTGGAAAGAGATGTGTACATTAAATTTTAAGTTCTCAAGAGACACAGTTACAATGGTTTCAATATAGAATAAACCAAAAGAATAATTGCCACCAATACTTTACTTTTAAAATGAAACATCAGTCAGAGTTGATGTCTGTTACTTTTTGTAATAATGAACCCGAGACAAGACTGCATCTCTGCTTGTGGAATGTCAAATAGCGGTAACATTTTTGGTCCATTTTAGTAGCTGGATTAAACAAAAATTGCTACAAGTTACGATTTTCAAATGACACCCCGTTTAATCCTTTTGGACACAAACGATTAATTTTTACATTGATAACGGTCCCTAGCTTAAATTTTCATATGTACAGGTCAAAATTTTAAGAACTTTACCGAGTATTGATGCTGTAAACAGAATAAAATATTAGTACACGTTGTAATACCGGCGGTTTGTTATGGTATCTACCCAACTCGTACATAATGGCAAGTCTGGCGTAACTTCCTTGTACATTGATATGAATAGATGAATTCTCTGTACGAATAAGTGATCTCTATGTATATTTTGGTTCAAGTGTATTTTGTTTAATGTATGAGAATGATTGTTCATGTAAAACACTTATGTCAACTTTGACGCACATGTCTACTCTTATGTCCGGTCAATAACATAAAAAAAAAAATATTGAAAAAAACAAAAAAAAAAACACATACCTAGTATGTCGTCCACAATGACGTCATAAATCCGCGATCGGCCCAATTTGGCGCATTTTCCACAAAATATGCGAAACCGATTTTGCGCTAAAAAGTTAGGAATAATCGGAATTTTCATGCGGTTTTCAGCATCTAAATGATGGCAATTGACTATTTTTACATAAATATAGAGTTTAGAGCAATACTATGCATAATAATTTCAAAAATGTACTCCAAAATATTCTTGGGTGGCAACCAACCCCCCCCCCCGTACCCTTCGCTTGACGGCATACCTAACCCCGTTGAAGGGCTACCTTCACTTTTTTCGCTACAAAGGAAAAGGATGATAAAACGAATTACCCGGAATCTTTTTACGCAAATTTTGTCATTTTTAGCGCACCGGAGCAAAGTTCATTAGGGGGGGGGGTGGTACCCCTTGTAAGACGAGGGTTTTAACAGTAAAATATAAGTGCATTTTGATGGAACTATTTTTTTTTGGTTTTTAAAGCTGTAGTTTATGGTATTTTGTTGGCAGAACTACTGCCTATTGGTTTTCCTGTAAGATTTACAGTATTTTTCCTGTAAATTAAATAACCTATAATTGAAACTCCATATAGTGATATCATGTTGATATAATTCAAAGTTCAAATAGGAGCCTCTTTTATAAATTTAGTCGTAACGCTAGGCCTGGAAATTGGCCACAACAAAGTATTTTGTTTGATTTTAAATTACGGCCAAGTAATTGCTTTTTCTGATCCTTTTTTTATTGTGAAGTCCACTGTAATTTTTACAGCACACGTTATTTCGTCAAATAGAAGATGCATGTTAGTAGTGATAAGGGCAAACAAATATGCATAAAGTAATTATCCTGTGTTTTCTTTACTAGACGTAGATGTAAGATGTCTTTACTGTCTATCACAGAGAAAAACTCTGTTTAAAAGTTTAAACCTTTTAAATAAAAGTTTTAACAAGTTGTTTAAAACTTTAAAGTTGTATAAGCGGGTGAACTGAACAACACTGTTCAGTTCACCCGTTAAACAACTTTTAAACAACTGTTTAAACTTTTTAAACAGCGAAAATTATTTATCTGTCTAAGCGACGATCCGTGCGCTGAGCACGGCAAAAAGGAGCCTTCAGTTTTGTCGCGCCAGTTGAGTTTTTGTTTTATTAATTTTTATTGCTTTTATACATAGTAGTTACAGGTTTTTTTTTTTATTTTGTAATTTCCAACTATACGTTCATGCGAATAATTCACAAATACCCTATTTCCTTTGAGAAATGTTAACACAAACATACCTGTATTAAGTTACGGTCAATTGTGCAAAAAATAGTTAACAATGTACTCAGTTTACACCTTTGCTGGCAATTAAATTGATTGTTTGAAGCTGTAATTAAGTAAAAAAGATTCATCATCAGCTATGTTAGTAATGCAAGTTATAACCAACAACAAGACAATTTGTACACCAGAAGGTCACTAACAAGCAATAATGTGTAACTTATTTTCACTTCAAATTTTTAATAGATAGTCAAAACTTGTGTTAAACCCTTTCACGCTTTGGTATGATATTTGTTCATTTTAAATTTGTATATATTAAATTTGAAAGGGAAATAATGCATTAAATTCACGTTTCGTTTTCCTCTTTCTTTGCTATATTTTCCCCACATAACCTCTTATATTTATTTTGAGATTCATCAACTAGTTTGATTAATAATTACACTAACTTGACAATTTTCTCTGTGTACTACTAAATAACTGCAATAAGTAATGTGATTTTGAGTCATACTGCAAAATGGGGTGTTAACATGAACACCGCCGTGTTGTTCTAGACCACACCAAAGGGTGTCAAAATCAACACCCTTTTGTTGTTAACAACACAATAGGGTGTTTAAAATAACACCACAGGTGTTGAATTTTTGACATCCTTTTGGGGGGGGGGGGGGGGGGGGGGGGGGGGGGGGGGGTGGATCCTCCTATAACACCCGGCGGTTTTAATTTTAACACCCTAGTTTTTGCAGTGCAATGTATAAAAATTAATCATTCACATTATCAATCACTCAATTAAACACATGATTACTGGTACATTAAAAGATTACTCATTGAAATTACTCAATCTAATCATGGCAACCCGATTACACTTCATTTTATTTAGTAGATAGTGGAAATTATTTTCCTTTCAATTCCAATAACGAAATGTTTTAATATGCGAAAATTATCATTCTTCCATTTTCAATAAATACCACTTTGATAACAGGAATTTTGGTCATTTAATTGAAATAACGTCAAAGTCTTTGAATATATACAAGTAACCATTGAGCACCGCAGAAGAAATCCGGCAAACTGCCAGCTTAACCTCAAAATGTTGTTTTTTCACCATAGAAAGTTTTCAACTATACGGTACGAGTGCTGTGACTCCAAAAGTTGAAACATATACCAATGTCCTGTTTTGATGACAAAAAAATATAATTTCCATGGATGTCAATTTCAATTGCAATTGTAACCAAAGACACTCCGAAGTGTTTGTTTTTCCGATTTTTAGAAACATCCTTTGACACTAATTGCCAATATACCTTCCTATATTTTTTCGTTATTGAGAATTGACGTGATTTTCTTCCTAACGCCTGTTAAATTAAAACAAATTAAATACTTGAAGTAAATCAAGCTTTCTTCTTGATAAAATAGGATCTTTGATTCATTTTACCCTGCATAAAGTATCAAAATATACACCTCACGCAATACCCGATAAATCACGTGTAGGCCGATGCGCAATTTGTGAATACAGTAAAATACTGGTAAATTTTATGTTCAATTTCCCAGGCGTATAAAACGACTACAACTGGAACTTTTATTCGATTTTTTTCAAGTATCAACATTATCGTACATTATTATGAATTTCAATTTACACTATTACGTAATACGGTTGATAGGAAAAATACGTTCACATTTTACAAGAAAATTCTGGTAGCAATTCTGCGAACAAAACCCGTCCAATACAGCTTTTACAGGTTTCCATTCAAATTAATATCCGTTATAGCTTGATGTAAAAAATATATTTTACATTAAAGTATTAAAGTTTGATTAAATCAATTCTAATTACAAAATAAAAAAATAAAACCTCACTCAGTCCTCTTTCCAGCTTCATTGCATATTTTGCCTGTAAGAGATGATGCCGGCTAGAAATCATAGCAAAAGCAATAGTCATTTTAATATACTCTGAATATATTCATGTTCATTGATGGGTTAAAGTGCGTCACATGACTACAAATAGTTTTTAACTATTTTGCGAGAAAGAGAGCGAAAGAGAAGATCACAGGAATAGAACGCCTATTTTCCCTAGGGAAATAGGCGCCTATTTCCCTCTAGCCTCGATACCCGGTGTTATCAGTTCCTTATCGGTTCTTTCGCTGTGGTCAATACGACTAGCAACGACTGTTACCGTTTATGCATGAAGTGCACAGACTCTTACTTGCACTTCTCAACGTATGTGTACGTTGGGTATTAGTGTATTGCTCTAAAAGGAACTTTGAACGCATTGTTGAGGCTATTTCTTCGACAACAGGCAGCGCCCCGTTGCAATAACACCGGTGTGAAACCTTCTGCACGGATATTGATACTACAACAAAAAGAATTACGTATTTCTGTCAGTGTTTCGAGGATTGTGTAAATGACACCGGTGAGTCCCGCGGTGATCTTATTTTCATGCCATGGGCATGGACCAACCGTTATATGATCTCAACGCTGCATCACTGCATGATTGACTGTGCACGGAAACGGAACAGAAAGTTAAGCTTACATGCCATCTATACAATTCTTCGCAGTATTCCCCCCCGGAGTAAATTCGGTACCGACTTCCAAGCGTCATATTACCGAAAAGGTGTTGATATCGTAATGGGGCAGACTTTCCTCTTCTAGTTAAAAGTAAAAGGCGTCAATGCTCCCATCTCTTTCCTAGCCTACCTAGCCGAGCCTAGCCCTAGGCTAGCCTAGCCTACCCTAGCCCTAGGCCTAGCCTAGCCTACAGAGTACCTACAGCAAGGCCTATTTTTTGTAAGTAGGCCTCCCTTCAGGTTCACTTAACCAATCAACGACAAAAATATATTCATGAAGGATATAAAACAATATTTAATGATCTATTCGGGATCTTTGTGGAACTATTGGTCCCCTCGGTGAACTGGATGGCGTGGGGTACTATTTTCCTCGACCTTCGGTCTCGGGAAATAGTACCCCACGCCCACCAGTTCACCTCGGGGGCCATAGATTCCACAAGATCCCGCATGAACTCATTAAATATTTGTATAATAGCACCCCTCAGCAGGCAAAATAGTTTACAATGTTCAATACCACCATCTGATGCGATCGATCGCTCTTTTTGAGTACGGGCGCCAAACAGGCGAATGCCCATTCGTCTCCCTTTGACAAAAGAAACAGAGGACGTTTTTTGTAGTTTTTGCAAAAGACCAATCACTTATATTAAATTTTGACAAGGATACACAGATACTTTAATTGAAAGCGTGCTCAAATGAAGAACGTTAAATGTCCACTATTACACATAAAATATTTTCCTAAAATGTTTCAATTTTAGATATGTCAAGTTCATAATTCTCTAAAACTTCAATCGCCGATGTCTCGAAATGTGACTTTTGGTCGATGGCCTGGTTGGAGATTCCGTGACGGGTATATATATATTATATTATATATATATATATATAGATATATATATATCTTATATAATCTATCATATCTCTCTCACACTAGATAATTATATATATGCAAAAAGTAGACACTTACTTTCATCAACACCATATGCAAATATCGCATTATGCAACATCATGCCGTTTCACAACTTCTGTCAATGGATTTACACAGTTAATGAGTGAGGGGCGAAACTTGCGCTGATCATTTGCCTATACGGTCTCTAACCATAAATGTCGAGAGCCTCAACTAAAGTATACATTGTGTGGAATCTTTGTGACCAGGCAAAAAAAGTATGTGTCTTTTCTTCTACAAATGGAAGCATTTAATTAATTCCCATAGACCTTTCATATCCCATTTTAACGTAAGCGACCTTACCACTTCATCTATCCTTCCGAATGTTCACCATTTGTTTGTGTAAACCATAGATTGTAAGGAATCTCTAGTTTGTGCATGTCTGCTTTCCCCTTAGGTTGTAGTTGCTGCTACACCTTGCGGGGAAATGGTACACTTTTTGGCTGGTTATTCGAAAAATGTCTCAAATTTAAGCTAGTTTAGATGATGTTTGACAAATATTTCTTCTGGTGATGAGATGTTCAAAAAGCCAAAAAGGACAATGGGAGGGGGTGCAGGTCCACGTCTGCGCAAAAATATCCACAAGCGGAGACCACTGGCTCCGAAAATGTCCACTTTTTCAAATTTTCACACCGCAATCGAATTCTGCGTTTGGGCCTGTACGAAAAGAATGCTCCAATTTTGCTGAAAGGCATACCGACTAGTTTGTCTTGTCAGAAGAACCCTCTGTGCACAGAACTTCGCCATCTCAACTGTTACGTTTTATACCCTGATATTATAAACATTATTGACAATCACTTTCTGTAACCCCCGGTCCTGTCCTGTTCTGTTTTGTCCTGCTGTCTTGTTTTGTTTTTGTCCCGCCTTTGATGGCCCACAATAAGTCCCACTTTCTACTGGGTGGGGTCAATCTTAAAGTTCAATTGATCTTAATGGCCTCTCCCACACACATCCCCATACTCATTATTATTATTTCAACAAGTTATTATGTCTTTCTATAATCGTTTGTGTTTAAATGACCAAATCTTAACTGTATTACAACTCACGTAATAATTATATATAATTATTATAGATTTGAAATTGGATGCTTATTGTATTCATTATTGTATACTCCATATACACTGTATAATTCTTCCATTGTTTAAACACTATAATTCGATAATGTTATTGAATTGTCATTAATGTATAATCATGGAAGATGAGGTGTGAATAAAATAATGTCCAACTGTCTAACTGTCTTACAGTTTATGCGATTTACGATTAATGGTTAGAGCTATTGGCTGTATGCTCAGCCCAAGTTTTCTCCCTTCGCTCCTTAACTGTGTAAATCCCATTGGCAGAATTTGAAACGGCATGAGCTTGCATAAATGCCGATATTTGATATGTTTTTGATGGAAGTTTCCTGCATCGTTTGCAGGATAAGAGATATTGACAGGCTATTGACTACCACAGCCAAAAGTTTACGTTGAGTGATCCTAAGAGGGCGCAAGTCATCGAATCACAGCACAATTTTTTTTGAGACACAACTGGTATCCAATAAAATACCTTTCATAGTGATCGGGTTTTTTTTCATCTTTCTTATGCAAGTATGAAAACATAACTATGGAATGGAAAAGTCATAAGTCAGTTTGTCCTTATTTCTTGTTTAGAAACGGTAGCAAGCAAACGATTTTTGAAATTTACCTCTGGTGCTCTTCGAGAGTAGAGGCATGCTTTTTCCATCATCATTGCCAGCTTGCGACGTACGCTGTCACACCCCACCGCTGTTAAACCAAACCTGCCTATAGCTGCATCTACTACTTGACGCGCCACCATCCAAGTGAAAGAGATTGCCCCGGCAGGGCCTTCATTATCGTTTGCAACCTTTTCAATCCCTGAAAGTAAATGTCAGTAAATGGTAAATAAAGTGCAACCAACTATATTAGATTTCAAAGAAGCGAGAGTTCTTCATATTTGCATGGGATGGTGTTGATTTGAGGGATCAATTTCTGACAACGTGCGACCTCGGCCTTTGTTCGCCATTAAAATATATTGTGGCTATTTTACAAACAAAGACTTTAGATGGCGGACGTCAAGCCACGGGTGTGAATTTCGCTCCACTCGAGTTTTTCTCTGGACTATTTCTCTCACAGTTTATGTAGCTTTATCCTACATCATATTGAAGCTGAAGTGGCTAATGATTCTAGATGTCACTATGTGAATCATATTGTTGGCCTAATATCGGAATATTTTTTGTCCATCTGAATTTCATCATCCAGACTTGTGACAGCAAGCACCCGTAAGTCACATATATACCACCATGCATACTATTTTAAACCCCCCCCGCCACCCCGTTTGTACCCATAGCAGTAACCTCATTAGTTGGCTATGTTGAACGCTGTGTTATGTAAACTTGATCCGTTGCATCAATGTAAACTGTCTATACTCTGAATGGTTCTAATATCTCAACCCCATATTTACATCACCACCATGGAAGGCCTTCGTAAGCTTTTATTAGAATGAAAGCGGAAAATAAACAGAAATATTGCTAGCCTTACAAATCAGATGACAGTTTAACGATCGAACTTACTCTCCAAGACCGAGGTCATCTGAACTTTCTTAATAGTGTATTCAAAATTGTCTGAAGTGCGGACAACTTAAGGATGAAACAATCCCCAATCTTCGTAGTCGGTTGAACAATGAAATCCAGGAACTCAAGCAAGCCAGGATTAGTGCAGAGCTCTACAGCAAAAAAGCTAAACCTTTGTTTTATAATGAATTAACGAGAATACTGATGAGACACCGAAATTTCTAACGTTTATTCTCAAAGATACTATGATATATGATTGCGCGGACCGTATCCCCGTTGTTAAACGTGTCTCGCCTCCTACTAAAGTGAAACAGGCTGAGAACTAAACCTATAATATCCAAGTCATGAAAAAATCTGAACCAGAAGTTTGGAATAAGCCCTCAGCTCCCGGTGAAATGCAAAAGCGGAAAAGCGCGTTCTTTGCGCTTCCCATCAAGCGGAGACTATCAGCAGAAGTAAGGGCCATCATTAAAACACCGGCCTGAGGTGAAATTGTACATTGACAACAGACTGTGGTCCCCATAACATTGGTAATAGGTTTTGCACCTATTCAATATATCACAGTATGATGAATATTTTGATCCTATGTATTTTTTTTATGTATATGGATTATACGATGACTGTTTTCAGGACAACCGGTTTTTCCTACCCAAGTGGCATATGAATAAACATTTGCATCTGTGACTTTTCAAGCTTCTGTTAATGCATTGTGTGATAGGTATTGATTTAACCCTTTACAATGTTGAAATTCCAGTATTTTTTACTCACTATAGATATTGATTACCATTGTCTGATAGGCCTATTTGCAGGAAGCGCCCTTCCGCCCGTTCACGATTCTTGGTGTAAATTTTTTGCAGTTTAATTACTGCAATATGCTTTGATTTTGCCCTTAGAGACACACTGGCACATTTGAATTGTTCGGCCCTCTGGAATTTTTCAAAATTGTATTTTTCCATGTTTTGGAGCTTTTTTTATACATTCCCTCACTTGAAATTACGAGGCCCAAATCTGCTTTGGGATGTTCGTTTTGTGTGTAGGATAATAGTTCTGTTCTTCCAGGGACCTAGACTCATTTGCGAGTGGGTTTGGGGAGATCTCATGTTTTCTGAAAATGGCCAGTGCTGCTTTCATATATACATATGTACATTGTAACATGTGCTGGTGTATGTGTGTATTTATCTATGTGCTTGTGGGTGAACTACAATAGGATAGTGTGTATGTTAATCTCTGTATGTGTGTGTATTGTATGTACGTGTGTCGTGTTTATAAATATTGATGTATGGTTTATTTTGGTTAAAAAAAATATGTAGGTCATAATTGTATATCAATGGACACATATTAACGTTGATCATACCTGTTTAAGATGTTTTTATTGAATGCTTTGCAATCACGTTGCATATATTATAATTTATAGTTTCCAGTACTCTCCAACTTCCCACGGATTTGGAGGTGTTTTATATTTGTAGTCGAAATCTTTTTCCTTTTGTAAAATTTTGTCGCGTTTCAACTCTTCCATTCTGTAGTTGGTTTGCATGTTTTTTGGCCCACACTCCAGGACTACTTCATAATAATTTTAACATTAACTGATTCTTAAATCCAGAATATGGAGAGTCCGTGTTTTGGTTTCCCCCGAATCACTTTTTAGTGATATCATACAGCCCGTATTCTTCTTCCATGCGCTGTGCATGTTTTGGTGGCGGTCCATTTTCCCTTCTCATAAAATCTATCGTAGGTGTGACGTCTCACTCAGCGGTGCTCGTGGAGTCGGCTATATACTACCTATTTTCTATATATTTCTACTTGTATATATTCCAAATGATATAACCAATTTCAATTTTTCATTGGCATCAGCGAGTATTGTGAGGAGGCCCCAAATATTTAGTATATTCTTTGATATCAAATGAACTTTTAATGTATCTGCATTATGTATGGTTTACTTTATTGTCAATTACTCGTGCATTGTGGGTGTATAAACAATTGCATCTTCCAACACATCCTCATAATCTCCATAATGGTCTGCTATGTTTTGTAGGCACCCCTCAACCTTGGGTCGATTTGTATTTATTCACTTATATTACTTTGACTTGACTTTAGTTCAATTGGGATTCCCTACAGAATTTTCTGATTATAATCCTATTTTTTTATCAAAAGGGGATAATCATTTTGGGTTATAACTTCCCTACATTTTTCTTGTAGATATTTGCCATGCAACTACGTTCTACAAACTATAGTATGCCTTTTAGTACTCTCCTGGTTCTTGGACTTGATTGCTTACATTCTATGTCTAATATTAGTCTGCGTTTATAGCCATTAAACCTAAACCTTTGTTCTTATTCGGGAAAATTTGGTTTGGAGAGTCGTAAATGGTTCCCCGAGCATTGTTGAGAGATCATACAACAACCATTTTCCTTGCGCGCGTCCGTGTTTGGTGCGGTCTTTCATATTCACTTCGCATAGTTTTTGAGATATCTCACTCAGCGGTGCTTCGCGAATCAGGTATTTGGTTTTCAGTTGCTGTATTTATATTCCTTTTGATATATAAAACCAACTTTCCAGTAGCATCCACCTAGTGTTGAAGGAACATCTCACCTTTATTTGTGTGCGTGTACACTTAAAGACAAGAGCCTTAAATTCCTGTCGCTTGACTTTTATTGTTCTTGTGTTTTAGTGGTGTTTGTATTTGGCAAATAATGAACACTACTTGTATAATTGTTTTAAAAGGTTTTTATCAGACAACCATCCTAAGATTACTGTCAAGGATGTATTCTTACTACCATAACTTGTGTTTACACTGATATTGATGATATTAATGACTGGATTGTTTTGGCCTGTACAGAGAAATATTCCCTTTCATTCCTTTCACCATTTGTGTTGATATGATGAATTCAAATTTTCTTTGTACTATTGATAATCTCTTGATTATAATAGAAGGTGAAACCTGACTTTAAATCCATTTCATTTGAAAATGTCCTTGATAATGCAACGGTGATGAATCTGATAACTTGTTAGATTACAATCTCTAAAAATGTTTCCTATATATTCGACAATGATTTATCCTATTCAGGTAACGATGACTTTTCCATCGTGCATATTATCCCCTTAGCCAAACACAAATCTTGACGATATCACTGTTTTTATAATATCTGGACTTAATCATGTATTCACTGTAATTGCAATGTCTGAAAACATGGTACAATGGAGATGGTTCCAATTTAATTCAATTTCAATTATAACTTTAGTAATAACTCCACGTGTCGGTATAAGAATGTGGTCTTCTGCAATTTACGTGTCCGATTCCGTTTCTTATCGTATACGTGACGATTGAAATCTCATTACCGCAACTTCTGTTAACGATCACTCTGAATCGATTTCATGAAATTTTTACTCGTTCATAAAAATATAATCGTTGGTAACATTTATCGGCAACATCGTTCTGATTCTCTCGATTATTTTCTTCATGAATTGAGAAACTGCATTTCTAAAATAGCCAATGAAAACACACAATGTTATATTTCAGGTGATTAGTTTGATCTCTTACAGCATAACAACATAAATATATTAACGATTTATTGCCTATTTCATAATTACAATATGTATCCTTTTGATTGACAGGCCGACTAGCATTACTCCTACAACAGTGTCCTCTAATTGATAATATATTTAACAAATGTTCTCCCACCCACTCTATACCGTTCAGGCTTTTTTTGTTTTAAGGTCTTACCGATCATTTTCCTATGTTTCAAATAACCAAAATCTTCGCCTATCAGGCATCACCAACTCGTCAATCTACGACTCACGTTCTTTTAATCATGAACAGAATTCGTACTTTTTCATAATCATTGACTTGTTACTGGAAATTTGTTTACAGATTTAAACTCAACCCAGGCTGCCTATGACCGCATTCATTCGAAAATTACCGGAGATATAAATTTACATTTCCCAATTAAAGTCATCTGCCTCTATTAGATCTAACAATCCACGCAAAATTCCTCGCAAACCATGGATCTCTAAAGCGTATTAAATTCTATTCATCGTAAAAGATAAATTACATAAAAATATGTAAGTCATCCTACCACCCGAGCAAAATAAAGAAATTACATGGAACTTATCGGTAATAACTGACTTTACAATTAGAGCCTCCAAAAAGTCATACTTTGTTTAGAAACTTAACAGTTCAAACATGATGCTAAACCACTTTGGAATATTCTTAATAATCCCATTATAGGACGTCCAAAATATTGTAATCTAAACCCTGCATGTTTTAAAATAAACAATCCTCTACCGCCGACCCTTGTAATATTGCAAATCCATTTTAATTCACTTTTTGTAACTTGACCTAATCTCGCAAGTCAGAATTACTTCCCCCAAATATTCATTTTCAGAATAGCTAAATAATATTCGTGCTCTGGAAATTCCTTATTTTTTCTCCCACTGATACTGAAGAATCATTACTCTTTTTAAAGCTCTTAAATCTGGAAAAGTATGGCCTATGATGACGTAAAACCAATATCATTAAGAATCTGTATCGTTTATTATTGCTCCCCCCTTAGTTTCACATTTTAAACTTATCTTTTCTTCTGGTGTTGTCCCTAATCATTTTTAAAATTTGGCCAAGTCGTTCCCTATATAAAAATGGCGATCGGCATGACTCCTCTAGCTATAGACCAATTTCAGTGCTTTCGACGTTTTCTAAAATTTTAGGAGCGTATAGTTCACACTAGATGTAGAGGTTTTTATTTCTAGATTAAATTTGCTACACGTATAACCAATTTGGCTTTCGTCCAACCATTCTTCAATATGCCTGGCAATTCTCCAAGCGCCCTATAATAATATTGTAACTATCTCGATTAATAAAAAATAAATTATATACACTTGGTGTTTTCCTGGACCTCTCGAGGCGTTCGACACGATAACCATGACATTCTTCCTGTCCAAGCTTACTCATCTAACGGTATTCGCGGACATACCCTCGAGTGGTTCAGGAATTATCTTACTGATAGATCACAATTTGTACAATAATTCTTACAAATCTACTCATCGAAACACTTCCTGCGGAGTTCCACAAGGCTCTATTTTTAGGACATCTCTTGTTATTCGATATTTACATGATATAATGTTTTCCTCTATCCTCTAAATTTTTCTCCTTTATTGTTTAGCTGATGACCCCAATTTACTTTGCCTCACATAGAAATTTAACCCAACCGTACCAGATACAACTCTTGACACTTGCTCAAATGTCTACTGGCTTAAATCAAATAAATTGTCTCTAAATATAATAAGTCTCTTTATGTATTTAAAAATAGCATGACAAACGGTCCCATCAAAACATTGATGAAAATTTATATTGATAACATTCCACTTCTAAAATCTCACATACTAATTTCTTGGCATATAACTCGACGAATTCTCTGACTTGGAACGACCACAATACTTATATTACAATATAGTTTCTAAATACTCAGGAATTCTTTTAGCTTAAACATCACTGACCATCATCTACTTGTTTTCTTCCCCTTTACTCTAGTCTGTACTGCCCACATTCAATATTTGAATTTCGTTGGGCAGATAATGCAAAACTGTAATTTACAATATTCATATTCCCAGAGAAAATAGTTGCTTCTGTGCACCAACTCTCACTATTTTTGGCCCATTCGTCACTTTTTTTATTTGCCCATTACAACTCTCACTGTTTACGTTACGACATTCATAAGCATCAGAGGCACTCTTTATGTATAAGTATAATAATGATTTGTTACTAATATGTTTTTTCTAATTATTTTGTAAAGTCAAATTGTTTATTCCTATCAGACGGGGGGGTGACAGGTCTTCCTCATTTGTATAGACCTTCATAATTTGTTACCGATCTCGGCAAGGCTAAATTAGAAGACAGGCCCGTTAAATGGAAGAAAATTGAATGCTGAATTCCGTAACTTGTACTTTCTCCTACAGTTTTAATACAATTTAACGGCATATCTTTTATCACCTACCATTGAATGTTCTTCAACCTTAAAGCCACTCTTCCGATCTTTGAATATTGCTGATTAGACCATTCACTTTATAATTCCATTTGTATCCTCTTTGATTATTTATTCTATTTATTATTATTATTAATTATATTTTGGTTAATATGGTTCCAATTGGATGTTTGCTTCACTTACTGACCCTCAGCAATCTTCATAGATCTTGTAACCTTAAATGCCGGTACTGGCTCAATTGATCATTTCTGTAATGTCTACCTCTCTTTTGTATACTCCTACTAGCATTTTATGTAATAATTAGTACTGTATATTATCATTGTTGTTATAGCCTATCGCAGTTGTAATTATCCCAGTATATTTATTTAAAATTTTTCTCTATAAAACTGACTTTGCCAACAACTGTCTGTCTCAACCTGTCTTTCCGGTCCTTGTCTTGGCACCATGTCTTTCTTTTTTTTCGTTTGGTCATTACGTCTTTTGCACTTATTATTAATAATGTTTTATAGAGGTGGCCAAATATATTTCAGCCCCCCTCTCTGCTTTGGTCAGCCTACCATTGTATCACTTTATGTATTTTATTTTTTTCACGTTTATGGTGATCCACTGATACTGATACTGATATTATAGAGATGTACTGTACCGAATCGGCTTACTGAAAACTGGCGATTTCAGTTTTTACATGGCCTGTTAAATGATAAAAGACTAATGCATCTGGATGGAAGTCAAGAACTTGGAATCCCCTTTAACGCTAATGTCTTGCCATTAGCTGCAAGGTGGGAATGGCCAAATAAAAAAACTTAGTTGCTTTAATGGTGTGTATTGATTAAAGGAAATGCATATTTCACCATCTGATGTATAAGGACCCATTTTGCAGTGTAAAGGTAAGTTTTGGTTCCAAGTAACAACGTTTTTAAAAAATAAATAATTGCCGACGTTTTCACTACATCGTATTGGTGCAAATTGTGGATGCAATTTTCGGTAAAAATGATTTCCGGTAGAAACCCAGGATCAACGTATTGTATAATGTTAAAAGTCTATTATACTTGTCTCGTTTTGATGCCACATGACGTTTCTATCAAACCCCTTTGTCAAATAGTTAAAATCTAAACAACCAAGTAAAATCTTAACCTTTATTGTGTCTCAAGAAAGCGGGCATTGAACTAAATCTAAAAACTGAATTTAATATTGATACATACATGACGTTAGACACAATCCCTTTGCATTTGTATGGAATTTTTTTTTAAACATTCACGGTGTTGTTTGTAGAAGAGCAAATCGTTATCTCATAACTGGCAACCACTTCTTACCCGTTGGACTTTGATGACGAATATGGCCTTATTATATACCTCATAGATAGATACTTTTCATCTGATTGGTTTAATGAAAGTCACATGGCATGGTATCGTTTCACTATTTTCGATAAAACGCGTATAGTACCTTTTTTGGGCTGCCCGGATAGAGTACCTTTTCTGCCCGGTATAGTAACTTCTTCTACTTTCTGCCGGTAAAGTAATTTTTTGGACTCGAACTCCTTTGACCGGTATAGTAATGTTCTGCTCATAGCTGTAAGGTCCTCGTTCCTACGCAGAAAGATCTATCTATGATGAGGTATATACAACAAATATAATACTACATGGCCCTTATTCGGGCCATTAGTCACAATCTTTGACGCCTCGTTGATCTCGAGACCGTATTATTTTCCCTCAGCTCCGCTTCAGGAAAATAGTACGCCTCGAGATCACCCTCCGGTCAATAGATTTACATGTCCCCTCATGGTATTCAATATTGGTATACTATACCAAGGTGCCCCGGCTAAATGGGATACTGTCCATTTTTATATTAAATGAATTCATGATGGTCCAACAATTCGAATAAGCCTCTGGGAACCCTTTGAGAATTTTTAGCTGGCTTTTAGTATGACGAGGAGGGTGCCCACTCACCTGCTATTATGAGCCAATACTTCACGCCAAAGCAGGTCCAACACTCTTACCATACCCCCAAAAGTTTTGCCCGCGTTGCACTCCGTAGATAAGAACTTCCAACATACCGGCAGTATGTGTTCCGTGACCGTTGCAGCGCAACCCTGCAAGAGAAATTATAGGGTCCGTGTATGGCAGCACAATTGCTCAAAATATAAAAAACGAAGTTTTTTCAGGTGAAAAACTTAGTTTTTCGCATTTTTTTGAGCATTCGGCGCCTACGGTGTTTTAAAAAACTTTGTTTATTGGCTGAAATCCTAGTGTATCAAGTGAAAAACTGAGTTTATCGAAAAAAACAGAGTTTTCTGGATAAACTATGTTTTAGCACGCCGCAATGCATAAACTATTTGATAAACTAAGTTTTTTTCACAAGTGATAAACTTAGTTTTTCACCAGATAACTATTATCACAGTAAAAAACATGTTTTTTGCACGCGCAAAGCATCTCAAAATATTGATAAACCTAAGTTTTATCTCAGAAACACAGTTTATAACTGCTAACTAGTTTTTCCTTCTCGCGCAATGCTCAAGATATTTTGATAACCTTAGTTTAGCAGCGGATAAATTAGTTTATCAAGTGAAAAACTTTTGTTTATTATTCCCCTCGCGCAAGCTTCAAAATATTTGATAAATCTAAGTTTTTTCAAAAGTGATAACTAAACTTAGTTTTTCAACAGAAAAATCATGTTTATCACTGGCAAACTATGTTTTTTTGCACGCGCTGCTCAAATGTTTGATAACAATTTTTTCCAAGTGGATAACCTACTTTTTTTCACCAGAAAAACCCTACAAAAATATTTATCACTGAAAAAATGTTTTTTTTGCACCGCGCAATGCTCCAAAATATGTTGATAAACTAAGTTTTATTAGTCCAGATTATCAACTGATAAACTTATTTTTTCTCTCGCAAATGCTCAGATATTTTGATAAACTTAGTTTGATCACTAATAAACTTAGTTTATTAGTGAAACACTTTGTTTCATCTGCGCAATCGGCTCAAATATTTGATACCCTAATTTTTCAAGTGAGTAACTTTAGTTTTTTCAACGGAAAAACTATTGTTATTCACTGGCAAACTAATGTTTTGCACGCGCAATGCTCCAAATATTTGCATAAACAAAGTTTTCAAGTGATAACTTTACTTTCTGTCACCAGAAAACTATCTTAATCACTGAAAAACTATGTTTTTTGCACGCGCAATGCTCCAATAGTTTGATAAATAAGTTTATCTCCCAGAGTTTAGCACTGATAACTTATTTTTTCCTTCTCGCGCAATGCTCAGATATTTGATAAACTGAGTTTTATTCAGCTATACTTAGTTTTTATCAATGAAAAACTTTGTGTTATTTCGCGTATTCCTCAAAAATTTGATATATCGAGGTTTTCAGTTATAAACTGTTTTTCAACACAGAAAACTATGTTATCACTGACAAACTATGTTTTGCATGCGCAAATGCTCCAAATATTTGATAAAACGAAGTTTATCCTCTCATAAAAACAGAGTTATCACTGATAAACTCTGTTTATCTCGCACAATGCTCAAGATATTTTGATAACTTAGTTTATCAGCTGATAAACATAGTTATCCGAAAGACACTTAGTTTATCACGGAAAAACAAGGTTTTTTTGCGCGCGAAAATGGCTTCAAAATATTTGATAAACAGTTCTTATGCGAGTACGAAAAACAAAACAAGATGAAACATAGCCTCGTTCAAGGCGTTCTACCAACTTCACCATGCAACCACCTCATTCATTTTGTTCAATCAATGAGCGCTCGCACTTCTTCTTGGAGTTCCGGTCCTTCCAATATGAATACCGGGCATTGGACCAAATGTAATATGGTTCTCACTCCTTAGTTGTTCCGTCGGTTCTGTTAAGTTAAGAGGTCATTTTCCGTCATTAAATCAATCGGGTACTTCCCCCGAATCTAATAACAAAATCGCCTTCTTTATGACAAATATATATATGCATTTTGAGCATTACCAATTGCAGGAATTCTAAAACAATTACGAACACAACTGTGTAAAAAGCTTCAGATTTGAATTGAGGGCGCTCTTCAAAAATGTGCTTTTTATTGTTTTAGAATAGTCAACGATCAAAAACCAGGCAAAGAGTCTCACTTTTAAAATAAGGCAAAGATTTACTATTACCTAGTCTTTGTCAAGACGCTTCCAAATTGTATCACCAATGCTTGACCGGTCGCCGAAGGCACGGGTCCGGGGCGAAGCCCTCGCCAGGTAGTGTCGAGACTTGCATATAAAGTTTGCTGCTCCGAATAACCGGCTATTGCCGAAACGCCAGGTGTTTCGGCAATTATTTTTGCGAAAATTCGGGCACAAAAGCATTACCCTGTCGAACGGCAGGGTTACTTTGCCGAAACAATGGGTAGCCCATAAGTTCTGCACTGAGGATCCTTATTACAGCGTCGGGGTTGTGGATTACTAAATTCCTATGTCAATTGGCTATACGGACGCAGGATGGCACGAATAAGAACTCAGTTGACTCAGCTCTTACGACGGTACTTAGCTTAAACTACAATGTTAGAGCCCGTTCATTCATTTCAAGGGAAGAAATTGAAAGATGTTTTGGAAATTACATAACCACAATGTAAATTTAACCTTACCGCCTACTGACTCATTTTTACACCCTCCCACACACCCCAATTAGGTCATAATCTATGATTTACTGTTGCTATTTTATAAACCTGTCCCAGATAGTTGCCTCTGTTTACTGACTTACTGAATAATAATAATAATACCCTTCCGTCAGAACAAATAACCCCCTATTTGTCAGTAGAAATCACATAGGTTTAATCCCTATAAATGTTTGTACGCCAACTTTTTGTTTTTTTCAATTTTAGAAACAGGATCTACGTACTTACTCCGCCCGCCGTATGTCATCTCATCTATACACAGACAACCGAATGCAGTGATCTTTGTGTTTTCATTGTACGTGTCATGCAACCATGCTTGACCGCGCCGGACGTTGAACCCGTCAAACACAGTTCCGCGCATATAATTATGACAGCCATCAATAACTCCCCTTGCATTTCTCATTCAACTTGTTTTCACTGCCGAAAAATAGCCATGCATATCTTGCAATGTCAACGTAGTAACGTGATGGTCACCCTGCATAGATGAGACAGTGTGTTCAGATTTGACAAGACCCACACAATAGTACATCTCACTAGACACATTATATCGCGCATAGTATACGATTATTTAGGAGTACTTATTCAACCCCCAATTTCTGGATTGGCGCAACAAAAAACAACACCAACCTTTACCCAACGGAAAGTCTGATTTGAAATCTGTTTTCAGCTTGCAATAGTCGAGACCATCCCGGACTTTCCCCTGATCATTGCGCATATAATAATTTACCACCAGATTCCTAAGAAGTCTCTCGAACGTCATGAACACCCTGCAAATTTTCCGAAATCTTCCATGCAACCCCATTGTCATATTCTTCTGCAGGTCTTTTGGTGACCAAAACCCCTGTTTATTTTGTTTTTCTATTCTTTTATCCAAATGTAAAAGTCCTTCACTTGTAAGCAACCTAAATTTAAGTAAATACCTGTCTCTTAGTTATGTATAGAATAATAATTTATTGTATTTGGTAATTCTGTACTCTTGATGTTAAGTAACTCCAATTTTTTTGTACACTGCTGTATTTAAGTTTTTGTCATAAAATAATCCTCAGCTCTTTGTATTGTATTAGCTTCTTAGCCCCTTTTCGTTTATTCTGTGCTTATCTTCATTGCTTTCGTCTTGTCTGCTTGTCTACACATCTTGTCCATAGGTTTTGGCGGACTTTTATCTACCCGGTTTCTCAGTTACTCTCTTCTAATTTTCTTTACCCTTTGCATCTACCTCAGCCAACCTAATCGCTCTCTCAAGGTCCCCACTCAATCTAACTCTCTCTCTCTCTCCTCTCTCTCCTCTTTTAGTCCCCCCCCCCCCCCTCCTCTCTCTCTCTCTCTCTCTCTCTCTAAAAAACTCTCGCTCCTTCAAACTCTCCTTTGATTTATCCATTTCAGTATGGCCGTGCCCTCATATACGGAACCGGCATTTTACCACCACTTCACGACGAAGACTTTCGCGCATCACTAATTGAATTTTTCCACCAACCCCGAATTGACCATCATCAAACTTATTCCATTTGCAATCAACCCCTACTTCCGACCCCTCCATCTCAAACATGTGATACCCATCCTTCATTACACCCGCAAACAATTCTGGTTCTGACTCCCGCGATCACACTGACGACAGCTTCACAACACTAATACACCATCAAGCAATGACTCATTTTCCATATCCCATTTCAACTGTAGTAATATCCAAAATCTTATATGCAGAACATCACTAACTACCTTGATCACCTCAACCACTCCTTCTCTGTCTTAGCATTCTGGGAAACGTGGCTTACTGACACCAAGACACCACCTCACTTTAAACGGCTACATACACGTACATTCCAGGACCGTCTCACAGGCAGAGGAAGGGGAGTGTGTCTTTACAAGAAAAAATCACCTCTCAATAAAAATATTGCACACACCAGACCAGAATTTGACCCACTTTTCATCGATCTCACCATTAACACCAACATAGCTCCAAACACTTAACTGCAGTTTATTTACAGATTGCATGAACACACACTCCACAATTTTAACACAGTTTCGAGCAGCTTCTCACTTAACTAAATAAACCCAACCGCGACGTCTATATTGTCGGTGACTTTAATGTCAATCTTCTCAATTAATCCACTAATCCACACATTAATGATTTTATTAACACATCACCTTGCAACTCTTATATCCCAAAATTAACAGACTACAAAAAATACGCATAACACAGCCACTCTCATTGATAACAGTATCACCAAATCCACTGACACAGAATCCACCCAGGGATATTTGTCACTGACACTACACGATCACACGTTCACAAGTATTCCTCATTACATCTCAAGCATAACTGCCACAACACAACAATCACTAAACGTGACTTCAGAGATCACAACATTCGCAACTTTAACCGTAGAATTCAAAACTGGAATCATGGGAACATATAATATACTCAACATAAACCTGACCCTAACATTGCGTCCAGCACTTCATTAACAATTATACCAAACATTATAACGAATCATACCCCCTACAAAAGAAGACCTTAAAAAAATCGTAACCATAAGCACCCTGGATGACAACAGCACTTTCCAAGTCAATCAAACACAAGCACGGCCCCTACAAAACATACTGAAGAAAAACAACACCAGCAGCTGCCACCAAACACAATACAAACAATACAAAAACCAATTAACTCGCCATTATACGTATTGCCAAGAAAAAAACACCCACAGAACAAATTCGAAACTCAAAAATGATCTAACCAAACTTGGACATTCCTCAACAACAATTCTGGCATGAAAGGTTTCCACGAAAAAAATCCCCGACCCGTTTCACTCATAATAATAGCAGATAACTTACCCGCTTGACATCGCTATACGCATTCAACGATCACTTCACTAATCTGGAATCTGGCAAAAACTTGGCTAACAAAATCCCACCTTCCATTAACTCATTTAATAAACACTTTCCAAAAAACACATTCACTTCCATGTCTGAACCAGTTACTGTAGAAGAACTGCACAAACCTTCGCCACCTGTTGAAACCTGATAAAAGTGCTGGTACGCCGACAAGATAGATCATGGGATTGCTAACAAATCAAGATGAATATTGATATATCGGCCTCTTGAATGGACATATTTTAACCATCACTTCTCACCGGAACTTTCCCCCAGATCACCCTCAAAGTCAGCCAAAGTCATTCCAATTTACAAAAACAAGAGCACATAACTTGCAAATTACGGCCCAATATTTCTGTTCTTCCATCTTTTTCAAAACTCCTTGAAAAATCGTGTACACACGTCTGTCTACCTTCTTCAATCAGCACAACTTCTTGTCGATGAACATACGGTTTAGCCCAAACGCTCAACTTACATGGCACTCCTGAACTACACTAACATAAATGCACAAAAAAATAAACTCCACACCATGGGGTTTTCCTGGATCTCTCTCCAAGGCTTTAGACACCATTGATCACAACATTCTTCTTCACAGCTTTACATTACGGTGTTCCGTGGAGTAGCCTGGAGTGGTTCAGGAGTTACCTACTCACCACTCACAATCAGTTCTAGTACACTCCATCGCTTCATCAATCAAAACCTATCACAGTTGGCGTCCCTCAAGGCTCATCCTTGGACCCCTACTTTCACATTTCATGAATGCCTACCAAAATCTCTAACACACTTGGGTCCAAGAGATGGAGGTGTTTTATTTATCCGAATTACCAAGTGTCTTTTATGATATCGTATAGTTCATCTCGTTGGGACATCCAAAAAACACAAAGTCTTAAGATCAGTGAGTGGTGGGACCGTGACGTCAGAGTCAATGACCTCTAAATTTGACATTCTGCACCAAAAATCGGTACTTTTGAACCTAGGCGTCACAGACTAAACTCATTTGGGCAAGTTTGTCATATTAAAGCCTAAGAAATAGTCTATCAGATGATATAGCTAACACATTGAATTTCGTTAAAGTATAAGTTGGCACTGTGCCAAAAAAGTTGATTTTTACGTTCTTTCCAATTTGGTGTCATCTACTTCCTACATATTGCCTACAGTTGTACAATGAAGATTGCCATTTTCTCCTCCATATTTTTCCACAAATTAGAATCTATATGTGTCAATACTTATTTTTTTGGAAGATTGATTATTTACTTTAATATGTTTTTAGTTTGACATTTTAAAGCACGCTCACCCAACGTGTTTCTACCATCGCCTACCAAGCGTCTTGTAAACACGTTTACCAAGGAGAGGATGGTTATCACCCCCTTCGATAATTTGTTAAAAACCACACAAATGGTATGATTTGATACCAGTGGATCGCTACGGTCCTCTTCTTTCCATTGTACCAAAATAGTACTAAACATACCTGTATGGCGTCACAATGACGTTAAAACTCACTAAGCGGCAGAATTGGGCATTTCCCACAGAAAATAGTAAACAAACCAATTTACGCTAAAAATAGGGAGGAATATCAGATTTTCATGCGGTATTCAGCTCTAAATGATGGCAATGACTAGTTTTATATAAGCATAAGAGTGTTAGAGCGATTACTTTGCAAATATTTTTTTCAAAAATGTTACAATAAAATTCTTGCCACCCCACCCCACCCCACCCACCCTTTGAGCTACGCTAATCCCGGTGAAGGTACTACCGTCACATTTATTTCGATAAAAAGACCGGCAAGGATGAGGAAAATAGCAGGGGAGTATCCAGGATTGAAAAACGTCAAAATTACCGGGGGGCTGAACGGCTGTAACATGTCCATAATGGGCTATTTGCAAGATTTTGCAGGAATTACCGGGAGGCGCGAGCCCCCCGTCCCTCCCTGGATCCGCGCCTGAAAATGCAATACCGGAGCTTTTGAGGAAAGGTTTTGGCATTTAGGGACCGGAGCCAAAGCCCCCCTTTTTATTCGGTGGTGTATTTAAGTACAAACAGGGGGTAAACACTAATGGAATAATGAATCATTTTCCACCATTTTTCCACCAATTAATGTGTCATAATTAACGTCCTCAAAAGTGATTAAATTGATTGAGTTACGATATTTAAGGTATGGTTCACTCTGTCCTCTATTCGCGCTGGTGGCTGTTTACAGAACATAAAGAGTTTACACGCTAACACAAATTTGGGAATTTTGGCCATCATATATAGCTATTTACAATAACTATATTCCGATCGAAAATGTGTAAATGAAGCTTGGCACTGTGTCAAAAGATGGCATTTTTCCAATTTTTAAAATTTTCCCATTCAAATGTTACCATAAGTAAGAAATACCCAGTGAATAAAGCAGTGTTCATTGATACGCCCTAAAATTATCACGATTGGATTTAAGACTGGTTGGTTTGTTTAGTTGAGCTTTTAAAAAATTGTTTTTTTCTGGTGGTTTTGGATATTAAGGGGTCAAAACACAGTAAAGGGTAGATTTACTATCATAGTAAAGAAAATATCCAATTATAATTAATGATTGCAAGACAGTCTATTGTTTTAAATGGCATTGCAATAGAGTCTCATAATTCAGGTATTTGTATCCATGTATATGCCCCCCTATTTCTGTTTACCTAAATGTTTCACTTGTTTTAAGTCATCGTTTTATTCAGCCGAGGGATAGACATGGAACAATGGAATAGCAGCTGTAGAATGCAAATACAAAAAATATCATTTTTATAGTCGACATATATTTTTGTTGACATAAAGATGTTTTAGAGGTTGTTTTTTTAATTGGTTAAAAATACCCTCCAAGACATTGGCCAATCTTCACTGTGTCCACAATTTATGTCAGGATGTTATAATGCCGAAATTTTCCTCGAAGAACCAGATGATTGGCAAAACTTATTGCTGTCTGCCATCTGCCAATTTCTGGTGTTAGGGTCCCCCATCCATAAGGGTTGCTGTTAGTCTTCCACGTCATGGCAAATACCTGCACTGTTCAATTCTATTGCGGCGGGGACTGTTTTGCATGCGGATAAACAAGGTGGGCTGAAGACTTATGGTCGCAACCGGATTACACATTCTCCAGATTATTCACAAAATCGGACATTCCTCGGATGAATAGGGACAAAAATTGATCCATTCGTTGTCATGTATGGTCAAAAATCAGCTTTCCAGTACAACTTCGAACAAAGACATTCTAGCAAGAGCCAAAATAGACGCTATGTTGCCCTAAAGTTTGAACTTATGATTGATTGCAACTTCTTTGTGAGAAACGGAGTAAGGTATTAAAGGCCATGCGTCTTGAAGTGCATGGGGCCTGTTTGCGTTTCGTCAGTAAATTGCAATTTTGGCTGAAACCTTTATAAACTTCCAAAACTATCATGCCAGCACTATGAAAAGAAACATTTTCTGAAAGGAAATTGTCCAATCTTTCCAAAATGCTATTTTAAAATTGCAGTAGGCTAGGTCGTAAGCAGTATTGATCAAATATACTCACTGAAAAGTAGACAAAAAGTGGTATCTCGTCAAAGTAGCATCGCTAAAAACCCAAAACACCTATCCAAAAAAACAAAGAATATTTATGCAAACTTAGAGGTATTTGCCCATTCTAACAAGACATTGTGTGACAGGGATTACCCCTAGGAGAAACTAGTTTTATGATTTGGGAGCCAAGGGTAACAGAAAGTGGCATCAAAAAATATGCATGTATTGCATAAAAGTCTAAAAGACTGCTTAAAGACTTCTTGCAAAGTAGTTTCTGCATTGAAGCACAACAAGTATTTGCCCAAGTTAAATCCAACCTACACCATTCATAAAATGTAAAACATTCAATAGGTTTATAACCCCTTGTGAAAATTGTTTTTTTTCTTTTACCGTATGGACAAGTATGAATTTACAGTGTCGTGTGCTCAAGTTGGCAGCTCATATGTTAAACATCAACAAGTCATATGAATAGAATAACACCAAGTATAATCGAACCACTCTTTAGAGTAAAAAACAATTCCATGATTGAATTTATTTTTCTGATAATCAAAATTAACCTAATTTGCAGTACTGTAGGGCTTAAAGGAAATTATGTCATGATTCTGAATATTTGGAAAATTTGGTATGGATGGAAAGCTTAAGTAACGTAGATAAATTAAATCAAAAATAAGTTGAAAATTGTACACATTGTTGAGTATTTTGCCTTTTAATTTTCCGCCAATCGCTTACTCGAAACCGATTACGAAATCCACATCGTAGGCAAATGGTGATGTCAAAGTGATGACCATCGTTGACGTCGTTGTGACCATCAATCGAAAGAAACAAATATGTCATTCTGTACTTTTTTCTAATTTTATTAATTACTTTCAGTAATCCATCAATATTACAGTGTCAAGCAAACAATTCGAGTCAAACGATGTTTTGCGTCATCACTTTTACGTCAGAGGAGAGCAAAATTGGGCGCTCTTTGCATCATGAAGACGTGCGCGAAAAAATCCGCCCTTTTCGCGTATGTCAAAAAAAAGCAAAAATTAACAATGCCTCTATTTGTTTAATTTTACATCAAATTGCTATTTTTTTCGGGAATTTTGATGTATGTACAATATTTTATGAATGTAAAGTCAAACTGAGACTTGAAAAAATCTTGCCATATTTCCTTTAAATGTCTCATCTTTTCGATATAGCAGATTGTCCTCATTTCCTCCATCTGGTTCTTTCACTTGATTAATCTCTTACTATAACTTTGGCTAATGTTGGTGGATCTTCGCAAAAGGCTCCGTCAGTTTCGATCCAAATTGCGCCAAATTCACAGGAAAGATTGATATTTACCCGGCGAATGTTCTAACTATATTTGGCCGAAAGCAGTTCAGGAATGGCTGAAAAATCAGTGAAAATGTGGTGGGTTGCTATGGAAATCTACCTATTTGTTTATAACCGTACAACAAGCGCGACGCGTTGTGTGTTGGAAACGGGCGCCACATCTTACGCATGAGGACGCTGTATGGCCCAGCTAAGCAATTAAAAGCGCCGTATTGCAAAAAAGGTCAATAAAACGTCCTGTTTCGCGCTTTGGTTGTGGTATATGACGGAAAAACTGGGAGTAAGTTAAGAAAAAAAAATAAATATGGAAAAGTACGGGATTAAATATTGACGTTATTTTTAGAAGATGGGGTATGACGGAAACTTGACATAACAGATTTAAGAATATGGGAGGGGGTTCATAACCTGTAGGATGAGAATTTATACGGGATTTTGAGGAGTTATGAGAGAAAAAAAGCTGGCGGAGGCTAACTATATAGGTTAGCATACGCGGGGGAGTACTTTTGGATAAAAAAGTTAAACACCACGGGCTTAAAAAGGTGAAATATTGACGTTTTACTATTTAGAAAATGGGAACCATGATCTACAGATTAAAACTGGCCAATCACACGTCATGTTATTTCGCTTTGGTTCTGGTACGACGGAAAATACGGGATTAGGAACACGGGAGTTAGTTTGAGCCAGCAAAAAATATTACAGAAAGTTATACGGGATAAATATTGACGTTTCCTTAGAAACTGGTAAAATACATGAGCTGCAGGTTGTCAGGATATGATCGGAACTAGAGTAATCAATTACTGCTAATAATACCAAATGCTGACACTCCGGGGGTGGGGGGGGTCCTACAAACTTCAGGATGACGGGTAAAGTAGGGGCTTTTGAGGAGTTGTCACCTTCCACTGTGTGTGTATTTCACTGGGTGGTTGCGGTGGTGTTGTCATAGTGTATCACTTCATCACTGATCGCTTCGTTTCAGTGATCGTTCTGGTTAGTGATCGCTTCCCTTTCAGTGATCGCTCCCGTTTCATAATCTAGCGGGAGCCGCGAGAAGCGCGGGCCTCCCGCTAGTAAGAATAATTTAATTATTATGATAAAAGCTTATTTTGGTAATCTTAATATTTATATCTGTAATTGTAGAAGATATAATTAAAAACAGACAGATTTAAACGGGTTCTTTAATGAGTAAAAAACCGCCTCATTTTCACCTATAAAATTTGCAACGTACTGTGTCCCATTTCCTCCGGCCATCCCAGCTTGGCAACTTAATTAATGAGTTCATTAAAATGTTAGGTCTATGTTAATTAGGAATTGGATTGAAGTGTAATTCATTAGTTTTAACTTTAATTGTTATCTTATTGAACTGGTAGAAGAAACAATTGGGCTGTAATAAAACACTTGGTTTTCTCATATGGTAGGTTTCTCGTGTCCCCATTTGATACTCCATCCCGACTTGTTAATTAATCACTATTTGATTATAATTTCTTTAATAGAGTCCAAAAAAATTAAAATCACTCTGTCAAGTTGCTTTATTATTTTCAAAGCCAAGTATCTAGCTTGGGGAAGGGACTGTCTGGCGGTGTGTCTCCATAATGGATTTTTGGTATTGTATTACAACTACGTCATGGTGACAAAAGCGGGACCACGAGTTGATTCAACAGTTACATCTATGAAAGCTATCCATGGATTTTTTTTTGCAATATGTCCTTTTTTGGCAAATTCCTTTGTTTCTTCTTCATAATTTGTGATGCCTAGATACCAAAGATGGTCTACAATAGCAGCATGTAAATGTAAACCAATCACACCGTCCATTAATAGTGAGCAGTAATCCATGTTTTTCTGCTGTGCACTGTTTGTGAACGCAAATATTTCTGTTTGTCTGAAGCTACATCTTGTTAAAGTACAGATAAGCTTCAAGACATGGAAATGTGGGGGCATTACAAGTATGACGAAGAAAAACAAAGAGTTGCGCCGCATTATCATATCGCATCAAAATTTCTCAATCGTCTGGTATTCTGCCTCCAATAGGTTTGCATAAAGGTACAAATGAAGCCAAAGTTGGTCACTATGCCTTAAATAATGTAAGTATTATTCCATGTTTAACCTCCCGCAGTCGAATGCCACCGACTACAACCTATTTGAAAATGCCACTGACTATAAACCTGTTTGGGAGAGCGAGCTGGTGTAATGGCTCATCCACTCGCCCTTCTCCAATGCGGCCCGGGTTCGAATACCTACAAAGCCAGGTCATTCTATGAAATTTGGTTGCGATCCATAACCTGTGTCCTAGCACAGGTTTTTTTAAAATGGTTTTCTTCTTGCTCAGACCTGTTTTCCAATGATGAAACCTCATGTCGGACATATTGTATCATTGGACATATAGTATCTTGACTTGATGGTTACAACAAGATGTCGTAGTTTCGATACGTTTCACATTGTGGTGTGAAAAAAGTTGATTCCTCTCAAACCAAAAATTACCGCTTGGGACGACTACGATGCTCTGATCTAAAAATCGGCTACGGACGTGTTCTTGAGTATGCCTAGTTTTCCTTTTGTGAAGTGGATGTCATATCAGAAGTGTTTGTGGTCAATTCAATTTACCATTTTTGTAGCTATTCCATTTATTGATGTGAATAAAATCCGCCTGTTTATATGTCCACATTTAAGGCATGCGCTTTGCACCAAGATTATCGATGTATCGATTATTCATGACAGCTAGGCATCGTAGTTATTCCAATCATGAGTTTAAAAAAGACGTTATCCAATATTTATGCGCCTGATAGCGGTAGTCTCATCAGCATTTCAAGAGACTATTTTTATTTTAATTTTGTTGATCAGCAAAAGCACATGTTCACCAATGACCTTTACATCTTGACCCTGACCCCATATGATCCCAGAGTTGGCACTTAGACTGAAAACGTAAGATCGAATACCTGTACCTAAAATCATTAATTTTTTATATTGTAGTGCGAGACAGTGAAAAAATACATGTCCAACAGTATTGTAGAGTATGTCAAGATAAAAGAGTCAACAGTCGGAGTAATTCGGACCATGTTGAGTGATTTGGGCGACGTTTTTATAAATGGAAACCCTTAAGGAGGTTAAAAATGACATATCTTGGCATGACTTCGGGTTCTTTAAGTTACACGAAGTGAAGGTAAAAAGCAACCCAAAGTCATGCTCAGCCGACTGCTCAGACCCTGAAAAAATTTTACTGAGTCGGGGGGGGTATCACAACGGGTCAGTCAGGGGAAACCGGAAGAAGAAAATTAATTTGTATACAGCCTAACATGTATTAGCACATCTGCCAGTCACAAAATCACAAAAATGACCATTCATGAATTTGATGTTTTTTTAAATGTTTTGGATCAGCACTTTCTCGTCCATGGTTGAGAGAAAACAAACATGACAAAAACATGGATTGTTCATGAGTCATGTACATCTCTCCCAATCACGATCTAAGGCTAAACTTAAGGGATTAGCAGCGATCATGAGAGAATCGAAAAAATGGTGGAAAACATATTTTAACCTTGTAAATCAGTGTACAATTCCATATAACTGCTTTAATTTAGAAACAAAACCACCAATAGTGAAAAAAATGGAAGTATTTGAGGACATTTGTCATACGTCTCCTGCAAATAGAAGGTACAGCGATGGCATCTCAATCTACACAAAAAGCTGATTGTGGTTACACCAGTACAGAAAAACAAAAGATCATAATATTTGTGTTTGACGTCAACAATATTTGATCATGGTGCACATATCAGCGTAGAATCTGGGATATTCACCAGGAAGGTTCTTTGATCTCAAGTCGGCATTTTGATACGCACGTTAGAAATTACAGAACGGAATAAAAAGTACTGCCTTGTCTTAATACATGGATTTCAAGCAAAACACTTGCAGGTTATGTTGCCCATATCTATGCCAGTAATTATAAAAATACAAAATATGAATTCTTGATGAGTTTTAGAGGTTTCGGATTAAGCACAATCGCTGACCTAATCCCGTTAAGTGTGCTAACCTCTTAGACTGCCCTTGGGGTATAGCTCAGTCTAGGATCTACATTGTAAAAAATGCATGCAAGAACGCACACGTGGATGGGCAGTCCCTGTAGGGTATGAATTTAGTATTCAGCCACAGTTTAAAATTTTTATGATCAAATTTATACTTACCTTAAGGACTTACTAAGAAGATTTTAATCATTTTAGGTTGGGAAAAGTTTACAATCTTCTCCAAATATGATATTTTTAGTGATTTTCTTTGCCAATTTCGTCCGCTTAGTTAAAGAACATATCAGTGATTGATAAATCAGAAAATCGAAAAAATTCATCAAAAATAAGTTTTTGAATGTTTACTAACAAGTATAGGGATCCTAAAACACACCCTGCAAATGATGGACCAGAAGCAACCATATTAAGGGCCAAAATCAGAAATTTTAGTCATTATGTCCGTTCGGACACTTACTAAAAAAAATAATTGAATGCGATTCGGATCTTTGAAAACACTGCGGTTGCTTCCTTTTCTTTTAATCTTCAGTTCCAGATAGGTAAATTACGAGAATTATAGAGACTTATTCTTCACTTTTGAGCTAATTTCAAATATTTTCACTCTTTCGGATAAATCACTGATTGTGTCTTTAAATGTGTAGGTCGCCATTTTGTCGCTATAAAGGTCATTTGTGTCATCTAATTTGGATGCATTCCATTTCGCTATAGGGGAGAGTGTGTCACGTTGCCCCGCATATTACTATGCACATTGGAACATAAGTTTTAGAGGGTTTGAGTATAAGGGGAATGATTAGGGTTAGGGTTAGGGTTAGGTTAGAGTTAGGGTTAGAGTTAGGGTTAGAGTTAGGGTTAGAGTTAGGGTTAGGTTAGGGTTAGAGTTAGGGTTAGGTTAGAGTTAGGGTTAGAGTTAGGGTTAGAGTTAGGGTTAGAGTTAGGGTTAGAGTTAGGGTTAGAGTTAGGGTTAGAGTTAGGGTTAGAGTTAGGGTTAGAGTTAGGGTTAGAGTTAGGGTTAGAGTTAGGGTTAGAGTTAGGGTTAGAGTTAGGGTTAGGTTAGAGTTAGGGTTAGAGTTAGGGTTAGAGTTAGGGTTAGAGTTAGGGTTAGAGTTAGGGTTAGAGTTAGGGTTAGAGTTAGGGTTAGAGTTAGGGTTAGAGTTAGGGTTAGAGTTAGGGTTAGAGTTAGGGTTAGAGTTAGGGTTAGAGTTAGGGTTAGAGTTAGGGTTAGAGTTAGGGTTAGAGTTAGGGTTAGAGTTAGGGTTAGAGTTAGGGTTAGAGTTAGGGTTAGAGTTAGGGTTAGAGTTAGGGTTAGGTTAGAGTTAGGGTTAGAGTTAGGGTTAGAGTTAGGGTTAGAGTTAGGGTTAGAGTTAGGGTTAGAGTTAGGGTTAGAGTTAGGGTTAGAGTTAGGGTTAGAGTTAGGGTTAGAGTTAGGGTTAGAGTTAGGGTTAGAGTTAGGGTTAGAGTTAGGGTTAGAGTTAGGGTTAGAGTTAGGGTTAGAGTTAGGGTTAGAGTTAGGGTTAGAGTTAGGGTTAGAGTTAGGGTTAGAGTTAGGGTTAGAGTTAGGGTTAGAGTTAGGGTTAGAGTTAGGGTTAGAGTTAGGGTTAGAGTTAGGGTTAGAGTTAGGGTTAGAGTTAGGGTTAGAGTATGGGTTAGGTTAGAGTTAAGGGCTTAGGATTAGGGTTTATAGTTAAGGATACGGGGTTTATACACTAGTCAATCCTACTCCACTAGCATTCTACACCACTTGCAAATCCTATACCACAAAGTCACCCCACTAGTCAAGCCCCTGCTATACCACTAGTCACTCTAAACGATTTTTTTTTTGTTTTTGCTTATAGTGTCGAAATGAACCAATTTCGTGGACATTTTTTTAAATATCAATTTCACCACTTTTTATTGAAAAAATGTCTAACATTTTGAAAATACAGGAGAAATATGAAAATTAAGATTTTGGTCGTGTTCGAAAACGTACGTACATTCAATAAATTCTCATTACATAAAATTGCAATCATAACAAACGATTGGCTTATTAGTGTCAAAATGAACCAGTTTCTATGCAATGTTTTAAACTGCCTTTTTTGAAGGCTTCATGGAATAAAGTGCAATACTAGACTACTAGATTTTTTTTGTCGGGTTTTTTCGCCTTAGCGAACCCGACTAGAGAAACCACCTGCTCTCAAACTTGCGCAGGAGTATTTCTATAGCTGAAGGCAGCGTGCAAATTCCCCAGTATCGCATCGCCAAAATGCGACGCAAAATTCGAGATAATGACGCGGCATGTCTGCATACATGCAAATCTGCATGCAATTTTTTCCCGGGCAATTTTCGGCAGCAGTCCAGCATCGGAGCAATGACAAGCCCTACACGAAAAATCATAAAAATGTGATCTCAAAGTTTCACCAAAGCACAATACTATCAGAAAACCATCCTTAATTTTGTTAGGTCAATGCTAATCTGCATTTTATAGATAACATCATCAAATATGCCTTCCAACTCTGTCATAAGTGATCAACAGAATTATCAAAAGTCCCGTACTAAATTAGCCATGTTTAGCCGACATTTATCTCTGATACAAGCATAATATTTTCCGATGTATTGTTTCTAATGTGTCGGACCAAAGCAGAAAGAAGAAACATGGAGGCCGAGGAAGAAGAGGACTGTTGTTTGAGTTGTTATAGCACTATTAGATCCTGTGTACATTCTGCCAGTGTAGTATAGGTTGGGAATTACGGGTTTTGAAAAAAAATGTACGATTTACCTGACCTTTTCTGCTCAAATGACGTTGTTTTGTGCACAATGAGTTCCCAGAAAATGATGGAAAACGGGTTTGTGCTCGAACGCAGTGGAGGTCGGAAGTCGTGCTGCATGGCTGATAGCAGTTTTGAAAAAATATATCCATCAAACCCAAGAGTAGCCAGGATTTGCTTAAATGTCTGCAATCTGATCAAATTGTAGACATTGTGTGTTTAAAAAAAACATCAAGGGGAACGCCAGTCTTCAGTATAATTATTAAATTTGTTGCCTTTTATTGACATCAGCAAACAGTCACAAATAAAGATGTAATCACCCCCAGACCACCCCGTCCTCTATCCCATTTTGCAACTCCCGACTTCAGCAGTAGCTCATTATTTTCATCATTAACCCTTGAAGTGAGTTTCAGCTTGAGAAATTCATTCAAGTTTTCCCCGGTGGGCTCACGCAACCGCACCACTGACCGCATGATCGTTACCAACTTTGCCAAAAACGCGACAAATATGGCCGCCATTGTGGGTTAATGATAATGGTTCCCCATCGTATGCTGGTTCTATCCCATTGGATATACATTTGTGATACATGATTGGACGCCAAACTTTATTACAACAGGGGTTCACATCTATGTCCGCTCGCGCGTGCCATATTTGGCCGCGATTTTGGTAACGATCATTACGGTCAGTAACACCAAGAGGTATTGTATATAGAAGGAGGGTGCACCTAGCAAGCCTGTAATTATTCAATGTTCGTTATGAGCAATTCCCAATGAATGGGCTATATTATCGCGGCAAATTGATTTTCCCTGGCTATACTAGCGAAATGTGTCCCACAATAACCACCACCACCGCCATTTATAAACAAACATGTGGTACAAGGACGGATTTATTACGGCATTGGCAGGGATAGGATTTTCATCGAATTTTCCGTTCTGATGATGATTTCAAGCTTTAGACTTTAGTAATATCATGTCCATAAGCTTTACATTACTCTACATCTGTCATGAATATTTGGCATGTCAAAGACCGCCGAATGCGAAAAATACGGCAGAAACCTTGTGCTTCCGGGGTTGTATTTTTCTTTGCCCTAAAAAAAATACTGGCCCAGCTTGCCAGCGCTACAACTTAGTTCATTGCACTTCTGAATTCTACATCGTTTTTAAAGTGTTAAAAACCCCTGGTCTGCCCGCACATATAATTATGAGACGCTAGAAAAATTGTCCTATTATTCACTTGTACGGTAGATAGGGCGTGAAGATTTGTATTGTAGAATGTTAACAGCAAAAGTCACAAAACGATCGGTTGCGGTCAGACTAAGCCACAAGTTGTAGAAATTTAAAAACGGCCGCAAGAAAATCGTGCTGCCCTGGTAGGACCTGCAGAAATAGTCTCTTCTACAAGACTTCCGTCGTAGGTCACGCCGGGTTCCTTTCTCCAAAAATATAGAATATGGATTTTGATAAGCGATGATCACTCGGCGCGTGCAAGAGTCGCATAACACACATGAACACAAGCCATCTTCAAGACGTCTCAATTTGACAGTTTCATTCACTTGACAATGCGTAAGACGGCTTTAGACGCCTTGAACAGATCAATTTCGGGGAGCATCCTCCGTCTCCTATATTACCTCTATGGTATCACAGATTGAGTGAGCCCACGGGAGTTTCCTTCAAAATGATGAATTCCAAACTCCAATTTGTGTTAAAATATAAACATACATATGACATTTATTTATCCAATTCTTATCTTAATCATGTTTATATGTTCATATGTGTTTTTTTTGTAAATGTAAAAAAGATCCATGAAATCATACCTCCATGATGAAATGTAGCTCTCAAAGAGTTAAATGTACCCTACTGTGGCCTTTATCAATAATTTTGAGCCTGTCAACAAACTGTAACACTGGTAACTACACAAGCATAATACCCACTTGAACTGAGGTTCACCTGCCAGGGCTGTGGCTCACCTCTTGGACTATTCCACTGCTGATAATAGGTTGTATTTTAGAAATCGTCTGCTGGCTAGAACTGTGGTGGTGGGAGGGGGGTTGTAAATTTTGGGGGGATAGTTTTTATTTTATTTCTGGGGGGGGGGGGGGAGCTGGAGAAACAAAGTTACATGTTTGATTAACAATATTTTAGTCAAGATTTTTTTTCTAATTAAAAAAAATAGCAGAAAACAACTGTAGTTTTCTTTGGTCTTGTTTGGCAATTTTAATTAAAGAAAAACAATATTGTCATTTTTACAATAAAATTACACTTTAAATGTTATCAACTTTCAAATGGGTAATTTAACTGAATGCTTTACATTATATGTATACCTTTTTGTTAGTCTACCTTTCCAACTGACATTTTAATTTACAGCTTGAATATGGCAATTATTATTATATTAATATTTCTATATTTTTTGTTTTTTGAATTTTGGTTTTGGGGTTATAGGTTAAAAAAACAGCTCAGATGCACCAGAGAGCCTAAATAATAACCTGGACCCGGCCGTAAGGACTTCACGATATGCGCTTGTTAGTTATGTGCGCGATTTGACATAAAAATGTTTCCATTATTATTAAAGGTCCCAGAAAGACTGAAATTTTTTGCTAGGCCTGGTTTTACAGCGCTTTTTACAATAGGAAAAATATTAAATATTTCAAAATGAGTGTTTCAACCCTTCTCAACATCGTACGGGTCCAAATTAAAATTTGATATGATTTTTTCATAATTCCTGTTGCCAAATTGAATGAATTATCATTTTTACTCCTTTGGCATGGAGGATCTCTTCAAACTATATCTAGGGATTTGTGGGTTGTTCCATGCCCCCCTGAACGTGACTCAGCAAAATTGGTGACAAAACCCTTCATGGGCCGCCATTGGACGATTGCGTCAACTTATTTCATAAATGCTATCTGACTGCTATAGCATATCTCTTATGCATAGCACAGTCATTATGCAAAGATAGCTGGTTGCTCTATGCCCATTGCATTATGGCCGTTGTTATTCCCTTAGCTGGCGAAGGTCTTGTAATATTCCCAACCGCGGAAGCTCAAACGGCGTGTGATGAATGAACGTGCAAATCT
>JAMKCH010034300.1:0-15187 GCA_023653785.1 Ophioderma brevispina
CATTTATTGCGTTGTAGAGAACACGGGCAATGTATTTTAGTAGTATGTGAAGTTCATTAGGCCTATGGTTTAAATCTCACTGACGCGGAAATTTCCATTTCGCACAATACACAATCATTGTCATTGAGTTGCAATTCATGGCGGGCGTGTGTGTGTGTGTACAAGACCCCATCAGTGACAGTGAAGTCTGCCTTGCTTAGCCCTGCCATTATAAATACGATCGTATTCGGCATCTGACATAGTCAATGCATCTCTGCTTGTAATTACGTTTCTAATATTGCGCCACTGGCCCTGACATATCTGTAGAACTTGGCAGTAATTTTTGTTTTAAACTTTTTTTTAATTTGATTTAATTTAATAACCATTTGTGCATTCAATGACTGTATCTCATGGGCTCACGATATCAAAACATTCATCGGGGCATGGCACGTGTGTTCCACGAGCTCGTACCACGCATGCGCAATAGTCGATAGATGTGTTGGTGTTGCCCGGTTGTCTCAGCCCCGTTAATAATCGAAATACGTCCCACCCCCATGCTGTTTGAATACACACAATTATGATCTGATGCAAGCCTTACCGACTTGTAGTACTCGAGTACTAATACTCGTACTCGAGTACGAGTACAGTACAATTTGTGTACCCTTACTCATACTCGTCTCAGGCTTGGGTACTCAGTATAAAATACTCGTACTCAGTATAATACGCGTACTCATACTCGTACTCGGGATTTAAATTTTGCTGTACTCATAATCATACTCGTACTCAGATCAAATATCTCTACTCCATACTCGTCTCAGGAAATGTACTCACACTACAACAAAAGATAAGTGAGGCATGCATTTATTGCTAGAAAAAGTGAATAACAAGACATCATACAATTGAGTAACAAAATTGTGATTTTCACCCAAATGGTGATATCTACATATAGACTACAAATTCTCCATTCCATGCCAATTTAATGAAGCAACCACCATTTTTATCCAATCCATTTTTTTTCCTTTTGCCATGGTAGTGTGCTTAAGCTACTGTGGAGAATGTTAATATTTCAAGTTGATAAAGGACTGTTTTTAACAGAAAATCGAACACCTGATTTAGGTTTTCCATACAAATTTCCCGATCCAAAGACACGAAGCTTAAAAGGATGTTTTCTGAAATACTTGTGGCTATTTTTGGGGTACATGTTTCAAATTTAGAAAGAAAAAGTCTGTGACAAAAAGTATGTGACTATGGGTATGGTCCAGCATGTACCACAGCATGGTATTGGATATAGTTAAGGTCCCGGGTTAAGGTACAAGACTATGGTACGGTACAGGTACACATTTTTATACCCGTGTGAAGTAATCCTATTCTGCAGGTATCATAGTCCGGGCTCCATAGACGACAACGGAATAAAGCGTGAACCTAATGTTGCGTGAAGCGTCACTTATCGATTGGCCCTATTGTTCACCATTGTTTTCCCGGACTGTGAGCCCGGAGGACCATAACTCCTGCCACACGGGTATGTGTACCGCATTTATTGCACAGTACTCATACTTTAGTGAGTAAGGTGACAGTGCCTTTGAACGGTTTATTCATCCCATGATCCATTTTGTTTTTTTTTTTTTGGGTTTTTTTTTTTTTGTTTTTTTTTTTTTTTTTTTTTTTTTTTGGTGGTCCAACTGCCAAACCAGCATTTCCATTACATGTACAACTGAACTTGTTTTTGTCTAAAGAAAAACCAACAACAAATTTCGAGCAAATTACACAGGTTCAATTATACATCCATTCTCAAGTCTTGGGTGCGGGATACATCATCATCATTATTATTGCCATCGTCATCTTCACATTGTTCACTTCATCAACAATATTACGAAGGCTGCAGTTTTGCAAAGTACTCATACTCATAATTTACTCATGCAAAAGTACTCGTACTCATACTCGTACTCAGGTACAATTACTCGTACTCATACTCGTACTCAATGCACAGTACTCGTACTCATACTCGTACTCGGGATTTAAAATTTTGCTGTACTCATCACCGTACTCGTACTCAGGAGCAAATACTCATACTCGTACTCATACTCTGGGTCAAGTACTCTACTCATACGCGTACTCAGAAAAAGTACTCATGACTCAGTCTGGCACCTTATACCTCTTTTTCTAATAACACTTTTAGAGAAATCGTATGCTCATACTACCAAGTTATAGCGCAAAATTACTTTGGTTGTTCATAATTGTATCAATGCTTACCGATTTGTATTGGTATTCCACCTGGTTTTAGAGCTAATTTCAAATCTTGAAAATCATTTTCACTGTAAAGTGGACATGAATTTCCTACAAAATGAAAATTAAAAAGAAAACACTTACAGAAAAAAATCCATCGGAAAAGATTTCGTACCTGGCCTGAAATATTGTGCACGTTCTTCATAAAATATATAATATCGGCTACTGGATTGTGATACATAATTACTAACATAGAAACCTGTTCTCAGAGATTGTTCTTATTTTCTAGATTGACCCATTAAAACAAAGACTAAAGAAGAAAAAGACGGTTTCAGTTTTCAATTCAGTTCTTTCCATTTTCGGACTGATCGTAAAGCTGAAGGTATGAACCTCTACCCTGCTGGGAGGTTTCGTAACCTGACCCATCTTACCACTTTTTTTTTTCTGACAAAGACACTTATGTATTCTGAAACCTTAACTGCATAAACATGTTCTTTTTCATGAAGAATTTCCGAATTCATAATTGTGTCAAAAATGTGTCAATGGGGTCAGATTACGGATAAACTCCCCTCCACTTTATGTGGTCAGATTGAACCCAAGCAATAAATTCGATAGGTTGGTTATGCATGAGACTCCCCAGCATTCTCAATTATTAATGGGGTTAATGCTTTATTCCTTATATAGGCTTGATTGATTTTTTCATTTAGGCCTTCTACACCAATAATAAGACTTCGTGGCTCAATGGAAATTAAGGATTGTGTATGTCTTACCTAGGTCCAATTGCACAAAAAGCAGGGGAACTAGGGACATTCGCGATAAATAGTAAAGCGACTGTCCTCTAGTTCCCCTGCGTTTTGATTCACGATTAGATTTGTCTCTTTAAAAACATGTATACAAAAATAAACAGATGATATAAACCTTAATATATAGATAAACATAGGATTTATGTACAAGGAGGCTACTATTATTTTGGTTAATGATCCAGTAGAAACTATGGTTAAATGAAAAACAATTTTTTCCCAAAAGTAATTATAAATATACGGTGATAATTTGATAATATTACAGAAACAATACAAACCAGTTATTTTTGGCAATGCAAACAATGGAAAGGGACGAGGACACTGCTAAAAGCAGGGCTATCTAAAAAAGGAGTCAAAAATGAAAAAGTTACAAGAGATATGCGTAAAATACGAAAAAAAAAATACAAAGGGAGGGGGGAAGGACGAGACAAATATACAGGACAGGACAAATAGGACAAATTATGATGTCTGACTAAGAGTAGAATGAAATCATAAGTTAAGAGGAGATACAAAGAGAAGAGGGGGAAAGGGAGAAGAAAAACTAACATATTAAAAAGGCATGCCATCATCCGTCAATCATACAGTTGACAAGCCAAGGAGATTTTGTAAAATTGTATTTAAAGGATGATCGTGAGGGGAAATTCTGGAGTTTAGAGGCAATGCATGATTTTGCATCCTTAGCTGCGGGCCTTGAGATTTAGAGGTATAACTGGCAAGAACCGTGTTGGTAGGTGTAATGAAGGGGCCATTCGGTATGCCTGGTGTCATAGTTGTGAGAAGGAGTGTAAACGTTGAAGAAGGTTCAGAGATAAATCAGGTAAGAGATGGTGGTAACTGGGCATAAAAAGACAAGTTGAAGTGCTAGATTCGCGCATGAAAAGGGGCCTGGGGTCAGTGTGGCAAAGCCAGAGAGAATTAGTACGGATGGCTCGTTTTGGAGAAGAGAAAGCAGAGTTCAGTTCAAGATTAGAGTTGTTAGATTAGCCCAGATCATTCACTATGACAGATATGGAAGAATGCGGGAATGTAAGAGTCTTAAGAGAATGATGAGGAAGATAAGGACGAATTGCGCACCTTACCCAATTTCACACCAATGTATTCGGAACTATTTTTAGTTTGATATTTTGGCAATTGGACCTATGGTATAGATATACACAAGCATACTCATCATTGAGCCACCTTTAAAATTATTTATTTTTTTTATATTTTTGGGGGGAAATTTGAAATTAGGTTAAATCGGCTCTAGTTCATAAGTGTTTAACATAAGTGTTGTAATATTTACCATCTGTGCCCCTGTCTGTACAATCGTTGATGATAACGTCAAACATGTTCCGACTGTTTTTGACAAAAACCACGCAGTCTCCAATGATGACACGACACCTCGGATTGGAATACTCACACGTCATTGCTGGAAAATACTACTTACATACGTTTATCACCCTCTGTAGTTGGAAATTGTTCATAACGATACAAAAAAACTATGAAAATAGCAGAAATATTAACCTCCAGGAGATAGTCAATATGCCCCTGGAAGACTATTGACATAGCATATTTTCCAGATTATTTATGCTCTAGGATCAGAGTTCTCGGGTCCATTGTTATTAGGGACGCAACATTTGACTTAAAGGGGGGGGGGGGGGGGGGTTTGGAAGTTTTCTAAAAAAAAAATCACCCAACCTTGATCAAAAAAAAAAAAACTTTCCCCGCACCTTATAAAAACACATACTCAAGTATAGGCAAAAAAAAAAAAATCCAGCTATGACGTTGAAAGAAAAAAAAAAAACTGCCCCATACAAACAACGAAAAAAAAATTTCACTCACCCAAACTTCCAACCCCCCCCCCCCCCCCGTAAAGTATAATGGTGCGTCCCCTATACGCTCCCCCCCGGCCAAAATCGCACAAAAAAGCCAGTCGACGACCGCCAAGCATGGGAGTGTCTAGTAGAGAAAATCGGACAGGTCCTAGGCCCACGAGTTTCGACAAGTTTTTCTTCACAATGGTTGAAAGATCGATAGATTAGCTTAAATTATGTTTTGAGATCAGTAAAATGTCAAATTGATTGTCGTTCTTCGTCGCTTGTAAATTCGGCCAACTTGTACTTTTAACACATTTTCCAATAATCTATAGTTTTGCCTCACAGACAGGGGTTTATAGCCGCTAGGATTATCAGGCGAATTTCATGATTGTTGGTAGATTGCCAATGATTTTATTGTTCCCATTTTCATATTTTTTCCAGAAATACTATGATGGTGGTGGGCTCTGCTCATTGAATGTTGAAACTGAAAGACCAAACGTATCATGCTTATCCAAATTTTGTTTCTGGCATCTTCTGCTGACTTTAATGCATGCCATGAATTGTATTTGTACTTTGTTTCAATTCCTTAGAACAGTTAATAGGCCCTTAAAACGGCATTTTGTCCATGCCCTGATTTACTAAAAAGTAAGATAATGATTAACCTTTAACGTGCTGGCCAAGCTATCTGGCCTGCAGCTTAGGAGTTAATGGTTTCACACCACTAAATCTGGGGGGTCCCATCGTTCATGTACAAATATGGGCGAGATGAAAACGTAATTTTCCTCCTCAATGGAACATCTCAGACCTCAAAGCTAAATTCGCTTGAAAGATCATCATATTCCTACCTAATCAATCATGAATTAGGGTTAGTTATCCCCAAAATTTCGAGCTATGGACCGCGAAGACTAGCTGCACCGTGGATCCTGGAGTCAAGCCTTTTTCGTCGGGCCGGGTGTTCCCTGTAAGAATACGGTTAAGATTGGTTTGTCGGCTCAAAAATATAAAATACAATGACAACCTTTTTTTTATATTCCTACAGATAGTATACTTAATATTGATAGGAACCATGATTTGAAAACCCAGATCTCGCCATTCTCTCCGTTTTTAGGGTATACTTAGGCGAGGGTCACCCCCCAAAAAAAAACCACTATATGGCGGGGGGCTGCGACTTACCTGTTTCTCACGTTATTTACTGGTGTGAAATCCATATAGTTAAAACTAAATCATGGTCCCATTCGTTCCTGTACAAGGGGGCGAGATGAAAACGTCATTTTCTCCTCAATGAACATCTCAGACCTTAAAGCTAACATTCTACTTGAAGATCATGAAGATCATCATATCTCCTACCTATTCAATCATGAAAATTAGGTCGTGATCCCCAAAATTTTCGAGCTACTGGACCACGAAGACTAGGCATGCACCGTGGATCCTGGAGGCACAGCACTTTTTCAGTCGGGTGTTCCCTGTAAGAATGGTTAAAATTGGGTGTTTTGTCGGATCAAAATAAATATCAATGACACTTTTTTTTTGATATTCCTACAGATTTTATACTTAATATTGATAGCAACCATGATTTGAAACCAGATCTCGCCATTTCTCTCGTTTTTAGGGTTACTGAGGTGAGAGGTCACAAAAAAACTACCTCATCTGCCAGTGGGGCTGGACTGAACCTGTTCTCACGTTATTACTGGTGTGATACTAATCATTCAGTTTTAGGTCAGATTTTGTGGGGCTCGTTCATAGTATTTGGATATGAACGTTGTGTATGCCCTTGGGCTTTTCCCCGCCTATCTCTATATACTAAAAATTATATCTGGCTGTCCTCTATGCGTTTCGTTGCCCTTTGATCCTATGGAGCTGATATTTGGCATTTGCGGTAGGAAACACCAAGTTCTGCGTTTGTATAGTCTATGAGCGAGCAAATTTTCGGTATTCATGAAAGGGCAACAAAACGACATTTATTATGCAGCATCAGTGTACCATGCCTACACAAAAATGCATGATAGCATTTCTGAATGGTTAGCTATGATCCAGGAGTGCAAGGTTGTTGGGAGTGTTATAAAATTGAATAGGGCTTGTTTTGATATTAGGTGTATTCGGTGCGAATGGCTACAGAGCGCCTAGCTCTGTAGCCATGGCCGCCGTATGTTCAGGGTATTATGTTTGATAGAGATTACTTTTTTGCAGGGGAAGTTTCTGGAGTGTTTTGAGTTATGAACAGGTAAGTTAACAGAAGCATGATTGATGTGACTTAATATTTTTTTTAATTGATCATTGATATTAAAAGATCTTTGAACAAAGGTTTAAGAGAGGATATTTTTAATGTCACTGGGACCGAGACTATAGTAAATGCATCTAGCAGTTTCACAAATTACCGTTTGGAAATCCCCAATGCCCAAATCGGAGCAGGATCTGTGTCCTACCCTCCCTGTACAGAACCACATGTATCGTTAACCATGATCGATTACGCCCTGGTTGACAACAGAGATACAGATTGCTTTCTGCTTGCCGTAAATTGGGTTTATAAACGGTCAACGAGATGAGTGAAATAGTTTTGGTTGTCACGTGTCAGTACCAGGGTCCACGTGTCAGGTATCGATATCAGTTTTGCTCTTCGGGGGGACGATATATATAAATCCGACTAGGTTAAATCAAGGCCTGTACATGACACTCTGCCCCAAAGTGCTATATTTTTTCCACTGAAAAAGACACCGTTTATGATGTCTAAACAGTACAAAAAATTTTGTTAAAACCTGTCCCTACTGATCAAAAAACCGACGTTACGATGGACGATATCGGTGTTTGTTCATGTAGGGATTACGTACGTCAATTTTTAACCGGAATGGGTCCCCCGAAGCAATAATAATAAACCAATCAATGCCGACGTCATTCAAATCTGTTTTTTTCCAAAGAAATTGGCTGTTATTCCCATAAAAAATTTCCTTTTAAGCTTCAACATCTGTTAGTGTTCTTTAATATTTAATATTCAATTGTCCTCGCATGGAATGTGAAAAAGAGGGGTCCATAAGTCTACAAAACTGGAAACATAGTAAGCCGGCTAAATACCCTTAGTTGGCCTGAATGAGCAGACGGATCCCCATTTTAGTTAATAGCAGGGCTTACAGCCACTTGCGCGCAGGCCTGCGGGGGTTATGCGTCAGGTAGGGGGTAACCAAGTTTAAACAGGGGGAAATTTTAAATTGCTTCACTTTCATGATGAAAAGTATACAACATTATTTTGTCGGATCATAAGGGTTCCAAAAAGGTATAGTTTGTACTAACTACAAACCTAAAGTTTGGAGTTATAGGAAAAAAAACAGAAAAAATCAATAAAAAGGGTCATTTTCAGTTGTACGGGGTCAAATTTCAAAGTTGCTCTGATTTGGATTTTAAATATGGTGCATTTTATTGGTGGAGCCCTAATAGGATTAAAAATAAGGAACTTTGACTGTCTCAAATGCTTAGTTACTCAATGTAGGGGCAACAAAGGTCTATGGCCATTGTATTCATGAGGCTTGACTTGTTTTTCCCCCTACTGTGGTAACAGCTTGGAGACACTTCAAAACTTTTCTTATTTTAATCCTATGACGTCCACCAAAAATTGCACCATTTTGCATTCCAAATCGGGTGCAACTTTAAAAATTGACCCCCTGTACAACTGAAATTTAAACTCTTTGGCCTGTTTTTGCTGTTTTAACCTTAACTCCAAAACTTTGATAGTACAAACTATACTTTTTGGAATCCTTATGTGAACAAATGATATGGCACACTTTTCAACATGACCAGCTCATTTTAATTTTACCCCTGTGTGATCCTTAATTGTCCCCTAACTGGTTATAGCTACCATTACAGAAAACTGAAAAACTGAGACTGAATATAAGTATAGTTTTTGCCGCCTTTCAGGATGGACCATTGGATAAAATCCATGATAGCTTAGGCCATTATTCAGGATGATTTCAGAGTGACCCCAAAGTTCAAGGGGAAGGTTACTATGCCTTTGAAAATATGGAGCTGAAATTTTCAACGGCGGTAGCGTGATCTCTCTCTATCCCCTCAACACCACAAACACCCTACTTAGAACAATCTGGCGTTGTTTGTTATCAGGGTTTTTCAATACTCAAGAGGTCCGAGGTCATCTGGAGGTCAATTTGGATAAAACCCTCTGTCAACCAAAGTTGGTCAAAAGGACCACTGACTGACCTGAGCACAGAACAAATTCTGGTTAAGGTCACACACATAGGTAAAGGTCACACGGAAGAAAGAAATGCAATAGTTATGTTATAAATTAAATCATTAAATATAAAATTCGGCCTGAAATTGAATGATTTCTACTCTTTCAGCATTCATCATGGCGGCCAAGCATAAACCTGTATACCGACTTAATCCACGCAAGTTGACGCAATGCTATTTGATTTACCAATTCATTATTTGGAACAAATGTGAAGAGCTTTGAATCAAGATCCTTAACATTTGGGGAAGATTGTTTAAGATAGGACTCATCAGCCATTTGTAAACTTGAAAAAAAACTGAATTTTACAAGGAATTTCAGGAGTTCTCATGTGGAAATATTAAAATTGAAAACAAACAAAAATACACAGCCAGTGGCGGATTTAAGGAAAGGGCCCTGTCAGCAGCGTAAGGTGGGGCCCCTTAGCGTCAAGAAGCAACGCGATGTCGCACTTAAGTGCGACTAAGGTGTGTCCGAGGGGCGGCATGAGAGTTATTTTCAGGGGGCCCTGTCAGCAGCTGCTGACACTGATGACTATTAAATCCACCACTGCACATTGACGTGTTTCATGGAAAAGAATATAGAATACAGGAGGACCACCGGTAAATTACTGTTTTAGATGTAAAGAAAATATATGGTACCATGTGCTGTACTGAATATACGCGTTCAAATATTCAATATTCCAGTCTCTAGATAAACTTTGGAATAATTGCCCAAATTACGAGCCTTAATTTCTGAGATGTGATGGGGTTTCTATTTTTTATCATCGTGCCTTGGTGGAAAAATATACATCATTTCATTTTTTCAGGACGTACCTCATCTATCTCGACTGCGTAACCTTTCCCACTTGTTCGGGTTTGAGAAACTTCTGAAGAACAACCGCCATCACACCACCCTACTATCAACTTGAATACAAGAAGACAGTGTTGAAACATCTGTGACATTTTTATCGCATCAAATAATACTAAACAAACGGGTTGAAATAACGCGCGAAAGGAACGGACCCGCGTTCAGTTGTCTATTAATTTCGATACGTTGCAACAGAAAATCAATCTGCAAAATATTAGGATGCATTACTTAGGCCAACGGTTCAGATGATAGAATCCCATCATTCGAAGAATTTACTAATAATCAATCAAGTCATGATACTAGAAATATGACGATATCGTTTTCATATATCGAAGTAGATAGATATATTTTAAGCCTAACGTCCCTTAACTGCATTTTAAATGCACTTAAAAATACATGGGGAAATTGCTCCTAGATCTAACAAGACAATCAACGCTACCTGCCTTTTTTATGCGGGGGGTGGTGATTCGTCAGATTTCCTCTACTCTTAGGACATTTTAGGGATATAATGGGCTCAAAATATGGAACATATACCAAATAAAAGCAATGTAAAAACCACTAGGCCAAATTAATCAAAGAAATATTGTAGTGACCAGTGATTTGGCCACATAAATTCACTAGCAATCTTTAAATTTTCTCGATAGGACAGTGTTCGACGTTATCTCGATGGCAAGCACAATGATACTTCATTATACTTGCTTTGTTTTGGGATCTTGTTGTGATATTCGGTATTTTATATGTTTTACTGTTAAAGGGGGATGACAACACTTCAGGCTTTTACTTCCAGTTTTACACCTAACAACATGATTTTTTTATTAAATAAGCAAAAAAATAAATTGATTGATTGATAAATAAATTTAAATTTTAAATTGCCGTAGTCACTAGTGCTGTGGATACTCAATACTTTTAAAATATTGATTAAGGTTTTGCCGAGGCGGGTCTAAAAATATAGGATAGGGTATGAACTCCTGCTTTGTAGGAAGTGTTGTTTACCGTCTAGCATAGCAGCATTTTTCATGCAGTGGCAGTCGTTTAGATTTTATTAGTCCCAGATTTTGATATCAGTCACTGATTTTCGTGAAGTTTTGTAACAGGTTCTAGATTTTCGAATATCGAAACGTAATAATTGAACCCTTACTAATGGCGCATATGGATATACAGAAGTAGTATATATTTATTATGAAATTCTTGGTCAAATTCTTGGCTCCAAGGTGCCCAGCAGCAACAAAAAACCATAGGACATGGATGATCGTTATAGAGTATAGAGTCGAGCCTGAGTGATTTTAAAATGACTACCAATGGTCTTAGAATAATAGCTATAGTTCGTTTATACGCATTTGCTGAAGTCATGTGGAATTACAAAACTAATTTATTATCAATAAGTTATTATGTCAAGAAGGGAATGTAGATCATAATTTCCTGGGCATTGTCTTTTTGGTTGACGCATTTCTAACACTGTTATACCAATTATAGAAAATGTTGAAAATGAGCATTAAGAATAATAGCACATTTTTTTAGGAAGCGCCCCCAATTTTACACAAAAATGAGATTTTACACGATTGCATGGGTAACTGGTAGGAAACTACCTGTGAATGGTACGCCGAAAATGTCTATGTGTCGCAAACGAAGGAATTTGTTAATTAGAATAATTATCGGAGATATCCGAGAATATTTCAACGGAGTTGGAAACGACCTTCCTATGTGAAATAGCAGGGAAAAGCGCCATTGTACGTGGCTACGCTCATCCATTAGTTGTGTTTTATTGGAGAAAGTCAAGTTAGAGGTCAATTTCTTGACGGTTGGCCATATTTCATATGGACGGATATAAACTTATATTTCCAGCTTCTGCCGTTAAGTACAATCTGGGATACCACAATTGTAATTTTAATTAATGATTTAAATCCGCACTTTTTGCTTCTCGTTGTTCCGCAGAGATAGTTTCCTAGACAATAACAACATAACTGTGAAAAAAATATCAAAATTGGAAAATTGGGGGCGCTCTCCAAAGTGCATGTTAATTGCTTTAAAGTAGGGAGTGACTGGTAACTTGACGTGAGTCATGAGATTGACAACGAAGAGTATACATTTGATACATTTATAGATAAATCTACGATGAACATTTGAGATCTAGCAGTTCTGTTTGCATTTTTTATGGTATATATCATAACACTGGGGTGGAAGTCGGATTACGAACTATTACTTACCTGTTTAGTCGGAGTGGCAGTTTAGAGGAAATGAGCCATTCATTTTCCGAATAGCTGCATTATCTTTTCTGGCAATTGGATCCCACCGGCTAAGACCAGAACATTGCCGTACGTCGTGCGGTAAAGTGATATGAAAATGGAGTGATTTCAGAACATTGAAGAGTGAAACGCCTTAGATTATACGCCTTATGCATATAGCTGACCCGATATTTTTTTAATCATTCAGCATGAATGGCGGTATTTCATTGATTAATAGCCAAATAATTTGTACTACTCAGATGTGTTTTAAAAATACCTAGCCCGATTTATGATACATTCTTGTTTAATACAGCGCTTTATCAGCATCCAAATTTGGCGCTCGTTAAGATTGCAATGATACGCGATGAAGGTATTTATGTTAGAGACGGTCTTCAAAAGTAGAATCTTAATTGACGGGTAAGGCTTTGTTTTTAATGTAAAAGTGTTCTTGGAAAGTTTTGAAAAAAGGGGGTCTTCAAAATCAAACTTTAAAAAGAATTATGATGCAGGAAATATTTTATAACCGATAGCTTAAACACGAAGGTGAAATGGCGTCAATAGTCGCGACATTGTTTGATAATGAATATTACGCCGTGTAAGTGAGCCGGGGTGAGCCGGGTGTTCCATCCCGCGGAAAGTGCGGAAAACTTGGAGTATTCGGTTTCAAATTGTGTAATAAAAGTGGGATAAACCCACAATTGAAAAATTACAAGTTGATCAATGAATAAAAAATAATACTTAAAAGTGTGAAAAATAACGGTTGACTAATGAGAGGTTAAGGTTCTTTTAAAGAAGCACATGGAGACCCTAAAATGTTTTTTTGCTACATCAACTTTGGTAACACAGGCTTGAAATCCACAATGAAAATATAAAAAAATCAAAACAATGTGCGTTTATCGGTCGGTCGGTGTGCGTTGAATTTAGTAAATAGGCCAACATTAAGCTATGCATAAGACAATTTTTCGGGCCAAATTTCTAAAGAGTAGGAGTTCAAATTGTATTGTAATTTTCCTGAATCAGGTGCGGTTTGTTTTATATTTCTGGGCAGGATTATGCCATTTGAGGGATTTAAGCACACTTCTATAGGGGCCGGGAGAATAGCAGGTTAGAAAACGCGATTTTCGGCATTTACGCATTGTGTCAAGTACTGGGAAAATTGGCATTTTCCGCGCCAATTCGCGCTTAAAATGTGCGGAATTCCTTCCACGTAATTACTACTACAATCTAACATGTCCTGCTAAACATACACGACAACGGCCCTTGTGATATCTCAAGGGTATCAACTTTTTACTTTATCAACAATACAGAGTGAATAAAAAAAATTGTGGCATGAAAAAACACAACATTTGACCCCGCCTATTTACTTCAACTGTGACGCAGTTGATGTTTTCATAATCTAATAGTTTTTGACTTTCTTTTCTATGCTGAACAAATGACGTAATTTGGTGAGGAAACGAGCGTAGAATATGAAAGATTTTCACGCCTGATCCAGAAAGATTTCACCATATTCCGAACAAAATAATGGAACTGAAAACCCGCTTACTTTGCAAATCCCATTGGAATGGGGGTAAAAATGGATCACCGCGAAATCTTTCATATCTAGCTCATTTTCTTTACCAAATTACGTCATTTTTTTCAGCAAGAAAGTCAAATATACAGATCATGAAAACATCAACTGCGTCGCAGTTGAGTAAACAGATTAGGGTCAATTTTGTGTTTGTTTCAGCACATTTTTTTTTTGATCATATCTATAGATAAAATAATACCAACTCCACCCTCACTGAAATCAGCCATAATGGACTGGGGCAAAAATTTCACACTATTTTTTAATTAACTAACTATTACGCTCCTCAAAAAGGTTAGTGATCATTTAGTTTTGGTGCCCCCTGGTTCGGCCTCAAATAAATAGTCAAATACGCATTACGAAAAATAATTCGCCTCAAAACGAAGAACAAATACGCCGAACTTTGGCGCTGATTTTCTCCGCACTAAAACTGATTAAAACTTTTAAACGCGCGGGGTCCGGTGTTTCTGACGAGAAACCGGCTCGCATGTTTTTTTTTGTGGTGCAACAAATAAATATGACGATAAAAGAATATTATCCATTAAAGATAAGGCACTTTTTTTTGAAGAGCGCCCAATTTTCAAGTATTTTGAGGTTTTGCACATTTGGCACTAATGGCTAGTACAAAACTGTAGTCATGCTGAAATTCGGGCATGTCAGACGAGTCATTAATCAATCTTTTGCATTTCACATTTACGAATCACGTCGTGCCGACGACCAAGGTCAAAAAACGACGTAAAGGTTCCTGTACTATAATGGCCAGTAAACTATATCTATGAATGGTATAACTCTCTATGTGTCACAAAAGAAGGAATTTTGTATTATAAATAATTATTATCGGAGATCTCCGATAATAATTTAACGGCTTCGGGAAACGCTTCCTATGGGGCAATCTACACGTCAGCGCAGATCAAGATCGGATCCAGATCGGCTCCAGATCTCGTATCAAGTTTGCGTCTACACGGGCAGGGATCCGAGCTGCAACGCGTACATGGTGAGTACACGCTTGGTTATTGTCGCTCACTTTAAGCGTGTACTTTTAAGTTACGCGTAAAGTACTCCTCGATCACCAAGGTTTACAAGCGTAACCATACGTACACTTTACCTACCGAAAGGTCCGTACTTCGCACTCACTGCTCTGCGCCGTGTAAAGTCTGTAAATATGTCTCCCGTTATCTGGATCTCGGGGAAACGGTTCCGCTCTGGATCTGCGCTGCCGTGTAATTGCCCCTATAAAAATCAGCCGGTAGAACTGTGCATGTACTGTCCTACTCTCCTCTCTTCCATTATTTGTTCCACCCCCAGTTTTCCACCGTTCAGGCAATGTTAGTTTAGCGGTCATTTTTGGTGAAGGTACCACTACTTTCTCATGAAGGGAACTAAAATTGGCATTTCCAGCCCCGCCCGTAAATTACAATCGCGGGATCCGATTCTAATTACACAATCGTTTCTAGTATGACATACGCAATTTTAAACATTGTCGTTCGCAGGTCATATTTTTACTAGACACTACCAACACAACTGTG
>JAMKCH010034301.1:0-15563 GCA_023653785.1 Ophioderma brevispina
ACGAAACATAATTCCTGATTTGCTAACAGGCATATAGAAATAGTCAAACCCGCGCACACTCCGGCACTGCTCTACACATGTATATTGCTATTGCCAACAACCATGTGATGATTGCAAGAAGCTAATTGGCTGTGATGGAATCGCTTGCCCCTACCAGTGGATTCATTTGGAGTGCATCCGCCCCAAGCGAAACATGCCAAAAGGCAGTGGTATTGTCGAGCATGCAAGCCAGTTAACTAAAAAATTTTCTCTTTCCTCAATTACATCAAAGCCCACCCATAGAATTTATATAACTTAAAGAATGGGTGAGTCATTGAAAATAACTCATCACCTCACGTTAATCCATCAAATTTGAGATTTTGGTGTCAGACAAAATTCATTTTTTCTCATTACGCCAGTAAAATTAAAAGCCCAGTACTGTTCCCTTTGTGTTTACAAACAAAATGTCTTCCACATGTTGTTGTCCCCATTTTAGTAAAACATGCTCTATATATCCAATTTAGCGCATGTTTTTTGTCCCGACGAACAACGTTCGGGACGGGAACTATAAAATGGGCTACCTACTACCATGAACTGAATGGAGTCGTATCTTTGAAAACGTCCGTTTTCTTCTTTTTCTGTCAATTCTACAGTTGAAAAAGTAACTTACAACAATTCTACATATCACTTCAACGTTAAGCTATTCCTTCCTCATTCAAATATTTTGACTCTTCGGATGAATCACTGTCACTGATAGTGTCTTTAAGTTGAAGAAATGTTTTCTTTGTATAAAATTGTACTGGTTACCCAGGATCCCCTACCGCTAGCTATGCCCCTCAAAAAGGAAAACCTGAACTGACATGAGCATTCACATAAGGTCGCATTTCATAAATTGGTCTGTCCATACGTGGATCTATGTACACAAGTTTGCACCACACTTTTAAAAATTTTCAAGTAAATATTTCAGGAAGTATGGAAAGTCTAACCACAAATTTGGTGTCATCAACAACTTGTAACATTTCATTTGAGTTGATCTAGCAAAGTTACATTTCAAAGTATCAGGGCATGTCATTGTGGAGCCGGTTGAGGACAGCCCATAACTAGCAGACAAAGAAAAGCAGGAACAATACACTAAAATTCTGACCTTTGTAACGAGGTAAAATACCGTTTTGTGCCTCAAAACGCCCTGCTCTAATAACGCCCCCCTATATTTTTTTGGTAAAACAATTCAGGAAAATGAGATCTAAACTTACTAAATCACTGATTTCAGTCGGGACTGTCGTAATTCCGTATCAAATAATCGCGTTTGTGCCATGTAATAGTTTAATGTATGGAACTTTGACCTCAGGAGGTGCGAAAATAGCGTCCCCATGCTCGTTCGTTTGTATGATCTTGGAATCAGCGAAATAACTGTGTAAGGTGATTTGCGGGATTTTTACTGTCAACGCCTCCCCTTTTGCAAAAAGCACCGCCCCCGGTGTTTATTAGGAACAATAACTGGTAAATTCACAGAAGGAAATGTTTCTTTCTCATAAGACTGTTAATACTTAAACTTTAAGGGGACATCACCTGGAAATGGCAATGAAAATTTGACATATGAAAAGGACCCTTACTGAAATCATGCTTAAAACACGAGTATTGAAAAAACTGATGTTTACATTCTGTAAATATAGAAAAAACAGGAAGAGTTCCATGTGGAGGTGGCAGTTTTTTGTAGGCAATTTTCTGAACATGGATGTTGACATTACTCGCCAAGCATGTACCAACTTGAAAAGCATGTTGTCATCAGTTCACGACCATTGCGAGTGTCTATTGGCTAATCCCGCTACTCCATCTTTCACTTGCCAGCTCAATAGCTTCCGACAAGCCTAAAGTACACTGCCTGAATCCCCGGTCTGAATGCTTTGAATTGTGTCGCAAATATGCTAGATAACTGTAAATACTGTCAGGGAGTCCCAGTTGTGTTTTCTATTCTTCCATAAATGCCACAAACTGCCCCCCCCTTAAGAATCATACAAAATAGTAAGGTCCTTTTCATATCAAATATTGTTCATGCCCTTATGTCCTTTAAAGAGCAAATTCTGCAAAGAAATGCCATGTGCATTTATACAGGGCGAGTAACATTATATAGGGTGAAAAAATACTTTTTGTGACCGAATTTTTAGATCTGGTTGAGTCACATTGGAACCATGTCTTAATCTTGTGTTATACAATGTTTGAGACTGGTTATTTTGTAACTGGTCTGTTTTAAAACAAAATATTCCTACATAAATACAAGGTGGTTCAGATTGTATGGCATACTTAAAGAGCATTTTCGTGATGTCACAGCACCTGCTGTTGTTATTCCATTGTTACTAGAAAGCCTTGATAAAAGCCTTATTCTCTCTAAATTTGAGCCGATCCCGATCCTTGCGGTTTTGTGTTATGGTAATGCCGTTTCCCACGGTTCCCCCTAGGCTGACTGTGCTGTTTTCTGTCCGTTTCCGGACAGAAAATACAAAATTCGAATTTCTTACAGATGCGATCGAAGTTGCAACTACGATTGGCACAGGGAAAAACTGGGATTACTAAGGCTAACTTTTCATATTAATCAAAAAATCTCAACACTTTTTTTAGTACGTCGGGGGGACTAGGCTGTGGATCACAAATGCCTTTAAACATGCCTACATCCAATAAATGCTTCATTTTGTACCTATAGGCATGTTTTAGAAGTGTGAGGGTGCATACCCCCATGCCTCCAGAGAGAAAATATTTTGGTACATCCTTGCTTGTTGAGTGCCTTAGTATGGTCTTTCTGAATCATGTTTATTTTGATCTGACAGTCTTTTTTCAGAAAAGGAAACCACAAACAGTTTTACCATAACAAGAACAAACTTTGGTTTCACTGTACAATATTTTGACCCACCCTGTATAAGAAAGTTGTACTTAATTTCTTGGCATCGCTGTAATGTTAAGTCCACTTTGGCTTAAAGCACCTTATGCAGTATGTGAGTGCAACTTGACATTTTCAATCCACTCCCACTACATTCCAGATTTTGTTACCAGCTTCACTGATTTACTGCTCTATATATGCATAAATACGCATAGTGTATGATTAATGTAATACTATGATGCTGAAAATGGCATAATTTTTTTTGTTACTTTTCCTTCTAGTATGTTAATACTTTTTTAAGGACCAATTTATGAAACTGCACCATTTACACAAATACACAGACCGAGATAATTGCATAGTCTTGTTCCGAGCAAGCTCGGAACAGACAAAAATACCATCCTCCACTCACCATATAATGTGATTGAATTCTTTTGTTTAGCCTTCGAACCCAATGCTTCCTCCTCCCAAATTAAACTAAAGCTGCACAAACTGTGAGTAGACGGTCTATACTGGCTATGGTCTCTCCTCATGGCTTCCTCCTTGAAGAACTTGATCTGTTGATGGGAAGTGTCACCTGCAAGATGGTGAAATCTATTTTTTGGTAACCCAATGACCCCCGCTCTTGTGTATACGGATGGATGACATCTCTCTTGAAGACTCTACTTCAGAGCGACAGTTGGTTTTTTTTTTGTCCCCTTGGTAAACCAGGAAGTTATAAGCTCTGCGCTCACATATGGCAGCAAGTCACTCTTGCAGGGGAAACCTCTGTCGGCCAAGAGACGATCACCAGGTAAAATGCGTGCATGGGAAATAATTAGACCGCCATCACCACTCATCTCCGAACTCGTCCTCCCCCATGCCTGAAGATATCAATGTTATTGCACCTAATGGATATACAGGAAATCCATACTTTAACTGGAGTGGTGGTTTTCTTATCTTGCTGTATGTTTGCTGACGGGCCAAAGATTTCTGGGAGTTTTCATTGGATCTTTCAAAACAGTCTATGATGGCTGTCAAACAGGGAATACTTCTTAATTTCAGAGGAAGCGTTTCCATCGCTGCATCAGGGTCAGGCCAATGGATACCAAAAAACAAGTTTGGCATACATCACATCAATCCACTTCCAGAAGTATCTCGTTTGTCCCGTTGCTCACCACAATCCACCAGGTAAGCACAAGTTTGCAATGGCAAATCAAGACTCAGACGTACAAGAGTAATAAAAATTGATCAACAAAAGACAAACTTCTTTTGTCTTAGACCCTCACTGGCGGTGCTACGAAATCAAATGTTTTTTTTGAAAAACATCATATTGAAAGACCTGTGTCCAACTTGCATCCTAATGTCATCATCTTGTTATTGATGAGGGCTGAAGTCTTACATGGTTGATCTTGGCATCAGCTCTTTATTAGGTCCTCTGGCTTCATCTCTCTCATCTTCCATAGCATCCACTTTTTGTCTGGGGGTATCTAACTGCTTGATGAGAATCCTTATCATTTGGTGTGTCATCACACATTTTCTCACTGGCACCACCTGGCATCTCAACGACATCTCTCCATCTGCTCTCAACAATCGTCACATCTCCATCTCACTTACATCTTCACCATCTAACATCACAACCGCATCTTCACCATCTAACATCACAACCACATCTTCACCACCAGGGGTCTCAACTGCATGGTCGCCAATTGCCATCTCAACTGAATCATCAGTACCTGGATCTCAACTGCAAAGTCTTTTTTCTTTGGGACTGAACAACAGTTTCCTTGCGCATTTGGACTTGTGGCGTTCATAACGTCTCCACGTTCCGCTCTGCCTTTTACTTACTTTTGTGACCATCTCATATATATGAGGAATATAGTCTGGATGAAGATGGAATTCCTTCACCGGTTTACCTATGGACCAAACCACAATATATTCCATTTGAAATTTCAACTCTGATCATTACATACATGTAGCATTTAGAACCACCTCATTTTGGACAATCATCCCTTGTTTTTAAGTGATCTCCTCACAATGGAGGATTACTTTGTTATCTAAGCAGAAACAAGGTAAAAAACGACTACAAAAATGAGGTACACTTGATTTAGCCCAAGACAATTGATATACTACCCAATCAATAATGATCAATTAACGAGCAACCACCAATGCAGCATTAGGTGCACTGCCTCATTTTTGTACTGTTTTCAGGGAAGCCATTCACAATGGACCTCGTTTTAAGTGGCTACACTAAGAACACAAAATGGTTAATTCTCCATTGTTGTGGGTGCTTAAAAAACAGTGGTGGTTTTGCCAAACGAGTGTTGTTATTTTACAGTGATTTTTTCATGAAATTTTTAAGTTTTATTCTGTGTATTTGCTTTCTCATCAATTGATTTTCTTCTTATTTTGCAAATCATTACTTATGCTTCCTGATCATGCCCTGAACATTATAAATTAAACTGTTATAGATTGTTATTCTTGAATTTCATATTACAAAATACTGTAGACATTCAACAATAAACCGTTCTTGATATAGAGCAATACTTTTTACCAATTTTTTCCAATTTTTTTCTAACCAAATACTATCATTATGCACAATAAAAGAAATTTGTCATGTTGAAATTTAGTTTTATTCAGTCCAGTTACTTTTCATCAATAGACTGGCGGGAGTCCTAAAACCACCACCCCAGCAACATGCAAATTCACGCAAGTTTAACATTTGCATGACCAACTGCAGGCAAGGGCTGATCCGCCCAGTGGGTTTGTAGTGGAACGTTACCTGGAACCATTAAAAATGCACATAAATGATAATGACAGCTATATTATTCCAAAGCACTCACAGTAAGGTTGGAATTTGCTAAAATAATAAAAGATCATTGGATTAACCAATAATCATCCAACACCAACACTGTCCTTTCACATCATTATTTGCTGTTTAAATATTTATCCTAATTACCAACCTAATCTGGAAAGGATTAGATAGAGTCATACATAGTTACAACTGATGGATTACTACTAAAGGTGCGGTACCATTTAAGTGTATATGGTTTTTTTTTTTGTCTCCATCTCAGAAAGAAATTTGATTTGAAGGCTGAAATTCAGAAGAATGATCAATAGCCTTTCATCTCATATCCAAAAATTTAATTTATACTACATCAAGTAAACTGGGGTGTAAAGGATTACTCTTGAACAAAGCAGCTTTAAAAATGATTCCATTTTTTTGTCCAACCTTAACCTTGCACAAAAAGTAATTATTTTCCGGGTCATCTGACAGAATTTTAAATCACAATGAATGCCCAGTGTCTCAAAACTGCATGCATCCAGGATCATATCTACAATGAAAGTATGCATTACATTACTTATTACCAGAAAATAATAATTGGTCAGTTTCTTTTAACCAAGCATAATCGGTTTTCCATACATAATAATAACTCTTTGTGGTTTGATATTGTGAGTTTTTTGATCATGTACAGCATACATGTACATGCAAACCTTGGGGGTTTAGAAACACAGACATGCTTAGATTGAAAGTATCTAATTACACAATCATTGTAAAGTTTCCACCAGAAATGTTTATATCAAAACCAAAATAGATCAAAATGTTTATTGTCCATTTTAATGATTGTAATTTGACATTAAAACACATTTACAATTGTTTTTAAACTATTGACTGGTTGTCATTATTTCTCCATTTACTTTTTCGTAGACAACAACAGGCGACACAAACACCCACCACACACACATCAAATGTGTTAAAATTTATACTACACCACATGAATAAAAAAATTTATAAATCATTTCCTGAAATTTGAAATTTCCATCACATTAACTCTGAATATGGTTATCATAGGGCCAGTATTATTTTGTTCTACAAAGAGAGTGTCTAGTTTATAGGGTGCAATGGGGGGGGGGAGGGACGAGAGATTTCCAGTTTCCTAACATGTGATTTTTATTTTTGCCTTAATGTAGCTTGTAAAGCTTTCTCCCAAAATATCCCCATGTGAAAGGTTTAAGCTTCTTTTTCCCTTGATAAGAAAAGGTTTGAAATTTCTATATAGGAACAATACTAAATTCAGCCTAGTTTTATATTGAAATTAAAGTGCGTGTTCCAATCATCTTGTTGAGACCCCGATTTTGACCCGAGTAGTACGATTTTGTATCAGATGAAAAGCCATACGTTCTCAATGTTGTGCTGGAATTTGAGCCCCGGAAATTCTTTTATTACCGTACCACCGGGTATAAGCCCACCTTCGGTATAAAGCCCCAACCCCCAATTTTAAAGAAATACAGGAGCTAGCATACCGTCGGTTATAAGCGCAGGTGGTAATTTAAGCATCAGAACAATGTGGCAGTAATTACCAAACAAAATCACATTTTAAACTCAACTATTTCTAAGCGCCAATCAAAGTAGGGCCCAATTCATTGGGATGGTTTAATGTTTGCTATAATAACTTTTAAAAATCAAAAAATAAAAAATTGAACTTAATTTTTTTAATATCTGCTACAACTAAGTGTCAAGCTGGTGAATTATATGCTCTTGAAATAATATTTATTGCAGTTTTTGTATCTGATGATTTTCTTCCTAATTCTAGCCCCTCCCCGGGTATAAGCCCACCCCTATTTTGAAGTAAAATCTTCCTTTTTGGGGGTGGGCTTATACCCGAGTGTGTACGGTATTAAAAAACCCTGTTTTTTAACCATCAGTATTAGTGCGGTATTGAATAGGGTTTTGCAATATGCAATTATTGCTTCATGCATCAAAATCGCAAGTTTGTTTCCCATGGTACTCGATGGAGCATATATGTGCAAGTGCCAGGCTCTCATATCAAGTAGAGAACGCAATAGACATAAATCGGAACAAGCACCTTTAAGCATATAAAATTTACCTTTTGTTTTAAATTTCTTTAGCCAAATACAAGATAAGAAATCTATTGGAGGTTTTACCCACATGAAATCACTACATGACACAACATATGCCCCAAAATCTCTCATTGGACCTTTAAATTTCTCACAATCGGAGTCATAAAGTATTGTAAATCATAACTTCAGCCGCTTCCTTTAATAGTTTGAGAAATCCCTATTTTACCAAAAAACACACAGACACACACTTACTTACAAATATGCACAGACACACATAAGTAACAAATGTCAATCAAGCACATAAAAATCTTGGCATAGTAAAGTGTGACCTGATACCACACACACGCATTACTATAACTAGCCAATAAATCATGTCTTAAGCTTGTTCCCCCACCCTAATAGTGGACTGTGGACATCATTTAAATGCATTTTAGCACTTTGAAATCTTTGAGCACAGAAGGAAATCGGGACGTCCCCAATTTCAGGTACATCTGCAATAGATGGACACATAATTACAAACAAATGTCCATGTTTGACAGCAGTTGCCCACACACACACACACACAAAGGGGACTGAAACTGTTAACTTACGTGTACAAGGTTTTTATCCACCAACTAATCCATACACCGTCAGTTTTTTCCAGACCTTACCTTGCAGTATATGTCTTGCATAATAACATTGATGTCAGCAGGAACAATGTAATCTATCACAAATCATACATGCTTCTTTCACACAAAAATTTATCTGTATGTTTCACATTCACTTACAAGTGAATCTAACTGAAAGTAGAAAAGTATTAGACAAAGAATCACATTGTTAATGTCCATAATGATTGAAGGACAAAAGAGAAATTATGCTCAGACCAACTTAACCATGGTATAGGGCACGATTTAAAAAGTGTTTTAAAGGTCGAGGGCCTTGTTCCCAGAAGTCCCAGATTTTTTCCGGAAGTGGTCAAAATTTTGGTATCAGAAGCAAGCTACTATTTTTCTCATTTACCGTGTGAAATCTTAGGGCCAAAGGATGTTTGGTTTGTATGTTATCAGTGAAAATATGCCCCATTTGGGTCAACCAATATTAATTTTACATAGTACTCTATGGGCTTACAAAATCACGCTTTTAGCTCTCGCATCAAAACGGATTGAAATATCGGCGCGAAACTTTACAGATGGGGTTTTGGAGTGAAGGCCAATCTATCAAGATGAAAACTTCATATCCTTAAATCGGGCCATCCACCTTTAACTACTGTTCATACATTGCATGCATACTTACGGGAACCACAGAAGATTAAAGCAAAAGTAACGTTTAACAAGTGATGAGATTTACCGTCATTTCGTTAAACATCTAAAGGCAAGTTGAATACACTGCTACCCTTATATCTATTGTGTAAAATATTTTAAAAGTACCTAATTACCAAAACAAGGGTATTTGTAGATTCAAACATTTTTGCACAGAGTATGACAAGCAGGACCAAAATCTGGAGGAAATTCATTATTTATGGTATACTGTGACACCCCTCCCATGGAAACTGCTTAAAATGAATAGGAAGGAATACTTGAATATTTTTAAGCACCTGAATTTTTTTTTCATTATCAAGTTTTTTCAGAAAAACAATTTTTGAACAAAATAATGAAATATTTGCCACAGCACCAAATCTGATGAGTACTACAACAGGAAACTAACAACCAAATTCTCTTGGTCTTATCATTTTCAGAGAAAATGAAGGGAACATTTTAGCTCCATCCACACTAAATGGTAGGCTGTTCAGATTTCCTCACGTGAGGGCTCACTTCATCAAGAATCACAGAGGCTTCTATGCAGTTTGATGAAACAATGTTTTGGCATAACACCGCTCTCTTAATCTATATATTTATTTATTACGATTTACAGGACAAAGCCCTCTCCGCGGTATACCGAACAGTGATTTTATACTAGAAGTGTCCCTTAAAATTGACCAGTTTGGCTTTGGACAATCAGGGGTTACTACTTCTTGAAACTGATTGTAATAATGTTATGCACACTGTACGGGTATGACTCTTTCTTTGTACATGGGACCGATGGCTTAAAGGGATAAGCAGCGATATATGCGAAAGAATACAAAAAATGTGGAAATGCGTTTCTTTAGCTTACAAATCAAAGTATATGTATTCCATATAACTAAAAATACTGTAATGTACGAACAAAACCTATTGACCTGCCGTGCAAGCGCCCTATAAATCCACCAACTGTACCCGATTAAATCTCATACCAGGGTTTGAACCCGGGACCTCCTGGACTAGCACATTTCACCTTGCCTCTTCACAGCGGTGGCGACTTAAATTATCCTTTTTCACTTTGTTTCAATCACTTGAGACACAATATCAAGACATGACGTATTATTATGAATGATGAATCGTACTAATTATAATTACTCCTGCACCAATTTTTTTTTTTTTTGCCTAAGAATACAATTTTGTAATTATTTGGGCAAATTTCAGAATTTTATGAATGTCCCTGGCATTTTTGTTAATCCATTTTCTAATGGCAGTCATGGCAGTGGGTCTGGGTGTACCCTGGCCTTATGAAGTATACAGACAGGATACTACTACTCCCATCGAATGTTCGTCTGTCTATCCACAGACTCACAAGGACATTATAACTGGATTGTGCTTAAAGAAAGATTTCACAGTTTACAAACACAACTTTGGCATATCATGCCACGGCTTATGAAAAAAAAAGTGTAATTATGTGTGCACTCTTGCATGCCAATTCCTTAGTTAGTACAGCAGACTTGATATAAACAACAAGATTGACATCCCATTCAATAGTTATCCCAATATTGATTGGGGTGAGAAAATACTCCTTGACAGCTTCCTTTGTTCTCATGTCAATAATAACACAGGAACTTCTGAAACTGTGTGCACAATTTTCCAATTTCTCTTGATTTTCATGATATTGAGCATTCAAAATATGTTAAGGATGCATTTCGATTATGTGGTATCATGTCTATGTGATTCTAGGTAAGTTGGACTCATATTTATTTTTTTTAGGAAGACTGAGGCATGTAAACAAATTGACATTTGGTGTCCACACTGCTAATGGAGAAATGTGTGCAGTGGTATTCAATACACCCCACTAACACAGATTCGATCTGTGTAGGATACTACTTACTAGGCTATAGTTGGAGTAATAATTAGAGAATAAAGGTATTGTTTTTAGCCTCTGTCGTGTGTCTATCGTGTCATATCACACGGGCGACAGCATTATTTTGAGTAGAACAACGAGGCGCAGCCGAGTTGTTTTACGCTAAAATAGTGCTGTAGCCCGTGTGATGTGACACGATAGACACACGACAGAGGCTAAAAACTTACCTTTATTCTTATTCTTTAACACTGTTAAAGCTGTGAAGCTGTTAGTTACATATTTCTAAAATTATGGTAGATTTTATCCAACGAACTACCCGAGAATTTTAAATCGATCAGTCCATTGTTACTCTGCGAATTCGATTGGCCCGAGCAGTGCGTATGCGTATAGCGTCGACGCGTACGCGCTGTACCGTGTGATATCATAGAATATCACACGGCTAGGAACCAATGAAATTGCGTAAACAATCTCAAGTGTTTAAGAATATAATTTCTTGGCCAAACCTAAGTTACCAGGTATGCCCACTTCCCCGCCGAAATGGTGCACCACTGGGTTTGCATGTACACGCAGTTCACGCAACACGCGCGTGCCATGGCCAAGAAATTATTACCTACTCAAACTATAGCTCTGTTATTCGGGCTAGAAAATTTAAGCCTAGGCTAATGAAAATTTTAAAGCTTTACAACCATCATCATACCATGCAAAAATATCAATTTTGGAAAATATACAGGGTGCATTGTTTTCTAAAACTTCACAACAACCCTGACCATCATAACAGTACAATCTGAGCAGTTTTGACAATTATGTAATAATACTCATTAGGGCCTAGCTAGGCTAGTGCATGATGTATGACTATGAGTAGACTGAGCCTGAGTTAGTCACATAAATACTCACTTCCAAATGGAAATCTGACCTTACCCTTGACATGCCTGGAAAAAGTGGGGAATTTGGGAATGTCATTCCCGGGAAATTTTGCTATTTGGAGGGAAATTTTTTACCTTAAAATAAAGAGATACATAAGAATTAAAGGGAAATTTTGAAATCTTGGAGGGAAATTTTATTATCTTAGAGGGAAATTTTGATCATATTCCCGGGAAATTGTGCATTTTTACAGCCCTGCCCTTGCATGAGATTACATATGTCATGTCTTACACTTTGTTCTGTCAATCAGCAAAGCCTGACATCAGGCTGATGCATGGATGTTGATGATCTTCTCGAGGGTCGACGACAAGACCTTTCATCCTCAGACTCAGACTACTCATGGCTATGCAATGGACTGCATTGATCATACACAGAGTTCTGGATCAAGCTATACACGACCACAACCAATATGGAAGTGTCTAGTCCACTATGTCAGGGAATTAACCTCGGACTAGCATGGCCTAGAGTAGACGATAAGGCAAGAACACCCAGCGGTAGCCTAGGCGGTATCCTTGGATATGCAATAGTGCATATTCCCAATAATCGAGCATTTAATTTAACCCCAAACGAGATTAAAAGAAACAAAACAAAAGAACGAGAAAAACACTGAAAACAATAAGATTAAATAAACTAAATAAGACACCTGGTATGAAATGGTTCCTCCGCAACCACGGCAGTTTGCCAGGACTTCCACCTTCGGCCGGCTACACATACATTCCGAAGAGATTTGAGCCAGTCATCTCGCCTATTTTGGCTCTTTTTTATCCGCGATGGGAATTTGGGCAATGAGGGATGGGTGTCCATCTTGTTAGTGATTTGAGCACCCCACTCACCTCGCATATTTCGCATGACGTTGACTTGCAAAATTGAAAAATTAAAAGAAATCATCGAATTCCGCACTTTGGCCGGGATTCGTGTTGGCCGTCTGTTTTTGGTTTTTTAAGTCAACACATTCACCGCGATAGCAATTACAAAGGTCCCGGATGTACACAGATACCCGGATGTCCGCGATCCGGCTATAGCGAAACTATCTAGGCTTTCATCGCACAATAATGTTTAACATGTAAACTACATGCATGAAATAAGATATCACTGCATATGAAGGCTCAAGAATTGGCAAGGCCGAACGTACTGAGGATGGAAATGAAATTACCAGGTCTGATTTATAGGACTGGTTTATAGGCCAACAAACATGAAATAGGCCTAGCTGCTAGAATAGGTGATAACACGCAAACAATAATGCCCTTTGGCTATTACTGAAACTAAGTAGTATCATCCAAGGCTATAATTACAAGGGCCACTTGCTGTATAAAAGAATAGCTGGTGTTTTGGTCTTGCTGAAACTTGTTTTGTCCACATGAACTTGCTACATAAAAAACAATTTAATATCCTTGACCATGCCGACGGGTTGACATTTCACCAGGTTTTTTTTTAGGGGAAAGAAGAGTTTTTGAAACATTATGTTTTCACAATGTAAATTAGCACATGGCATTAGCCTTTTAGACTCAAATGCAGCAGGTCAAACAGCATTTCGTTCAGGTACAGTGGGCCTAGGTCAAGTTAATAGGCTATGGACCAAACCCTAAGTTTGTATCCGCATAGCCTTATTTACAAAATGGAAGGCCTACTTCATGTTTTGGTATCTATTTATTTATATAGCTTTCCATAGTATACATTTACATGGTTAATGATGAAAATCTGGAAACCGAACCAAATGTTGATTTACTCTGTAACATCTGAGGGTCCATGACGAAAAAGGTATGTTCCCCCTTTCCAGGGCATTTCGTGACATACACTCTTCTCCGACTCACCTAAAAAAAGTTGAGATTTTTATGTGGTGCCTGTAGACTCTTATGTGCAAACTTCGATTACTCTGCCAGAATAAATTGTTTTTTTTTTCTTTGATCAGTAAAAATGTATAAATAAATCTCTTGAAAACTAAGACCTACCTTTTTAGCTTACAAAAGATGTGTAAAATGTGGAATGTTTTACACCTATGCGAGCGCTCGGGAACGCTGAGTTAACTTTCTTTTTTTCTCTGCCTAATCCACCCATTTATACATGTATGTAACTTGTAGAAGTGGCAAAAAGACTAGTATGTAAAGTTAAATTCTCAAAACATCACTAAAACATCCATATTTTAGGGCCCACCAGATGTTTTGTTGGGGGAGGTGTTTGTCAGACCCGTATGGGAGGGGGAGAGGGGACGTTCGACGGTCCCTCCAAAAAACGTACCACAAAAGTGGATTTTTACTACAATTTTTGAGCCTGTCCTTATATATTTTTGCGTTAAATTAATTTACTCAATAAACACACCAAACTCCCATCAAATAGTAAAAAGAGAAAACTATGATAACTCTAGAACTATCCAACTAACTAATTACATACATCACTAATAACTAAATAAATATCGCATCAATAAATACCTGATAAATAACTGCATCAAGACTCCTACTAAATAACTGAATATCAATATTAATAACTCAAATACCAACTATTAATTGATAAAACTAAAAAACTAAAGAAGTTTTAAATGGAAAGTAAATGAACACACCACATGACACAGAATAAATTATTATCAAATAAAAGCATAAACTAAAAAATTCAATTACAAAACTTCAATTAAAAAAAGAAAAAACCTAAAAAATTAAAACCAAACACAAAAAACCCAAAACAACAAAACCCATGTAACTACCTTTCACAAAACAAAAACTTTCATCCAGCTCATATAGCGTAAAGTTCCGCTAATTAATGCGGCGCAACGTCTGTTTAATCTCGAGCGCAACAGTCCCTACCAGAAGTGGTGAATTATTAATGAGCCACAGAGCGCTCCCCTTTCGAAACGTAATTTTTTTTCAGTCGTTCACCATATCACCCTCGCAGGGTCCGTGCGTCATATGTTTAACGACGGAATGTTCAGACTAACCCTCCCCCTCCCCCCTTTTGGGGTTTTTTTTTGGTTTTCCCCCCCCCCCCCCCAAATTTTTCTCCTTTCCACCAAGTTACAACTCCCATCGTAGCCTAGCCCTTAACGAACTCATCGGCATGCGGTTCACAAAAGTTATATTTTGGTTAAAGTACTGAATTGGGTTATTTTTTATTTCCACTCAATAGCTGCTGTTAAAGTTCCCACACTCTTTGGTGTTTTTGGTTTCTTCTGTTTGTTCAATAATCCTCTTGTGTAAGCTCTGCTCTCCTGCTCTCTCCTTTCTCTTTTTGTTACACCTGTCTGCTTGCATTCTTCTTGTCAACATTGTGGCATTTAGATTTCTTTGTTCTGCTAGCAACATGTTTGTGTGGTGTCCATGTTGCTTCAGTGAACTGTTAGGCCAGCGTGAGGGATGGATGTACCAGACTGTTGTATGGCAAGCTAGTGTGTGGACTGTATGACAGTGAAGAATGTAAGGCGAAGTATGTGAGTTTATGTTGTTGGTTATTATGCAATTTGTTCTCTTTCTAAATTATCTGTTAATTCCCTACCCATGGCTGTTAATTTAGGTAGCATTTAGGTTAGATTACGTAAGGTAAATTTTTAATTTAACATTAGGATTAGGATTATTTGTAATTAAGCTGTGGCATGAGTTCGTCGGAGCGCCGTTTATAGTCCCTGTAATTTGAATGAGTCTGAAAGTTCAGTTATTTGCATGGCATCCGACGTGCGGTCTGCGATTTTATAGCGTTAGTTGTGTGTCACCAGTAATGTTGCCAATCAGTGACCATACTGGTCAGTCATGGCCCAGGTCAAATGTGTTGTCTGAAAACAACTGCGTGTGCCAGATTTAGGTTTTTACTAGTTTTCATATTTATAATCATAGTTCGGCATTGGCAG
>JAMKCH010034302.1:0-16043 GCA_023653785.1 Ophioderma brevispina
CTTTATTTATGAATCTAGGCTCTTCTCATTATATTCGGGGAGAATTTTTAGTGTAGAATTCCTTCATATACAGTTTGAAGTTAAATTAAGTTTTCAGTAATATTGGTGAGCCCCCTTTTATGGGTAGATATTTTGTATTTGCATATCATAGATTTGGAAGGGTTCCTAAATTTGGCCTTGTGTGAAATATGAAAACAAGGCGAACTTGTATTTACGCGATGCGTAAAATATGTCCCCGCCAAATGTTGCGATCACTAACATGGGATGAATGCAACTACAACACCCTACCCCTCCCCAACACCCCGCAAAACCACACCCCTCCCCAACACCCCGCAACACCCACCCCCTCTCCAACACCCCACAACTCCCCACAACCCATCACACCCCGTCCCCAACCCTCCACCCAATCCCCAACACTCTGCAACACCCCACCCCCTCCTTAACACCACTCAACACCCCACCCCACCCCAATACCCCGTAACACACCACCTCTTCCCCAACACCCCGCAACTCGCCACTCCCCTCCCCAATACCCTGAAACAACCTACACAGGAGATTTTGGCCATTCTGGCCACAGATGAGTAGTTGCACAGTGTGCCCATTCTGGCTTCTGCAGTGTGGGGCTGGAGACGGAGACACAGCGTGGCCAGAATGGCAGCTGCACAATGGGGCCATATTGGCATTTGCCAATTTGGCCCCACAGTGGCAGTTCAATGGAGTAATTGCCAATCTGGCCCCAGTTGGCATCTGTCAATCGGGCCCAACGACTTATATAAGATAGACAAGCGCATTCTCCACAAACGGCGTAACCAAAATCGAGGTGCCCAAAAATATTATAATGAGCATACGCACTTCATTATCATAGTTTTGGGCACCACCATATTTGGTTTACGTATTGTCGTATTTGGAAAGTCCTTATGCATATTTATGAGACACGTGAGTATTTTACGTTCGTCACACTTAGCGAGTGAAAACAACAATAACAACCGATGCCACATGCTATCACTCGGACTCAAATATCTCTTTTCCTAAGCAAAATTAACAGGGGTCATCGGGAGACTTTTTGGGCATTAGGAATCTTTTTAGATGCATGGTTTCCATCGATTAGTTTTTGCATATTTTAGTAAAAAAATCAAACAAATTTAATGTGCTGACCTTTTATGTGCGGTTGAAATTTTCTTAAAAAATGTGCATACTTGTATTGTATTTTAAAAATCCATGTTTATCATAAAATCGGATCATCATCATGGCCTCCATCAGTCGCAAGCGACTATGGATAAAGCGCCCACATTGAGTGGGTGCGATGCCAGGGCAATTGCTATGGAGATCCGTATGTTGCCCATGCACATGAATCCCCCTCTCCACGCTGAAGACAAATCCAAAGGAACGTCGAGAAACGATAGTTTGGTGCCAGCAGCGTCGCAGGAGTTGCCGAACTGGTGCTGAGTAGAGCAGTCAATCGCCTACGGGACTCCAACTCCTGATTTATCCTCAGGGTTGTCTCCCCAAGCCTTTCCTGCAATCAGGTGAGTCTACAAGGCAGCAGATACTATAAAATCTGGAACACACTGGCCGTTGAACCTGGTGGTTTCTTCCGCCCTTAATGCTGGTATGTTCAGCAGCATATAGGTTATTTAATGGCCTAATCACGAGCCTAACCTATAAGGATATAAAGGAAAGTGTACAGCATTTGGTCCAGTTGCCAACCAAACCGGAGTATGGCGATACACCTGTCCACCAACCATTTTGTGAGTATGTCCACGCAGGTCAATGTATTGTTGGTATCAGGGACTCTGAACATTCCAGGGCACAGGTGCCTTTGACCCTACCTAACTGATGTTAATCCACTAAACCTAGGCAACTGGAATGCTGAGAAGAAATAAGAACTAGAAAAGGAGGAAAAAGAGCTATGGGAGGTAGAGGTCGCTCAAAACCCTCACTCTGGAATAGACACAAATCCAGCCCACCACCTAAAATCGGATAGTGTCCCTTTAAAACAGGAATTTCACCACTTTCCACCAACTTATTATTTTTGCATGCAGCAGATTTGAACTCAGCATCCTCGAATTGACCTAAAACACCTCTCAGATCTTTTAGTGTATCGTGAGTAGGGTTGAACCTTATTTTGAGCCTTTTAGGCTTGATGGATCCCCTAGTAATATTCTCTTCATAGAAAAACAGAAAATAGCAAAATTTTTCCTTTTTGAAAAAGTGTTTCTAGAAAAAAAATTTTCTCAACCAGATTTTAAAATTGAAATTTTTTTGAAAATGTAGGTTTTCAAGATTTCTCAAAATTATGAAATTCAAAATTTGTTGTGGTTTGTCGTATTTAAAAATCTGGTTGAGAAAATTTTTTTTCTAGGAAACACTTTTTCAAAAAGGAAAAATTTAGCTATTTTCTGATTTTCTATGAAGAGAATATCAAAAAAATCTCAAAATGCACCTTTTTCCTAAAACTCAGTGGTTTGTAGAAGTCAATTGCACTGTATCGCCGATTGCTCCAAATAAAGCCATTCAGCGTTACAGGAAAAACGGTCAATCACTGACAAACCACTTTCCTGTAGGAATTTTAACTTGAAAATTTCACACAAATTAGAACCTGCCGGGTCATCTTTGATGACAAACTAAAAAAAAAATTGAATTTCAAAATTTTGAGAAATCTTGAAAAACCTAAATTTTCAAAAAAAATTCAAATTTAAAAATCGGGTTGAGAAAATTTTTTCTAGAAACACTTTTCAAAATGCGTAATTTTGGCGGTACATCAATATGACAAACCACAAAAAATTTGAATTTCAAAATTTTGAAAAATCTTGAAAAACCTAAATTTTCAAAAAAATTCAAATTTAAAAATCGGGTTGAGAAAATTTTTTTTCTAGAAACACTTTTTCAAAAAGGAAAAATTTAGCTATTTTCTGATTTTCTATGAAGAGAATATCAAAAAATCTCAAAATGCACCTTTTTCCTAAAACTCAGTGACTTGCAGTTTACAATAGCACTGTATCGCCGATTGCTCTAAATAAAGCCATTCAGTGTTAGTGTAAAACTGTCCATCACTGACAAACCACTTTCCTGTAGGAATTTTAACTTGAAAATTTCACACAAATTAGAACCTGCCAGGATTTCTATGGTGACAAACTAAACCAGAGCATCAATGATGCAGTAGCCTATAATACAATGCCATTCAAAGACAACAACAAATCCTTTAAAGTACCTTTATATATTATTTACAATAGAAAATGGCACATTAATACAATTTTGTTTATGACTTTTAAAGCCAGGTTTTTGGCATCTATATTATATACCAGAGTATTAATTCACATCTGAGATGAACTTAAGCCAAAAATGTTGTTTTTATATGTATAATAATACAAATGCACCTTTAATCATTGCAATATTAAATGGTTACTTCATTGTCATACTTAATTTAACTAATAAATATGATGTGAACCCCACCTAAATATGCCACACTAATCTGAGCTTATTTTTAAAATTCATTTTCACTTGATATGGACATCAAGTGATGTAGGCTTATCAATAGCCAATCATGGAGTAGGCCTATGTAAATTTTATGACTTAATGTATTTTTAGCTTACAAGTACCCAGAACACAAAATATGAGCCTGGCCATACAAGGACACATTCTATGCATTAGAAAGTTTGCCCTGGTCTGCAAGCAAAACATATTTTTAGTTCAGTATACTTTGGTAATGGTAAATGTGAGAAGTAGAATGAAGTGCAGTGAAAAATCCTTCTTTTGATTATGGAAAAGAACTTTCCATAAATAAAAAAAAAGGAAAGAGTTCCGTGTACCCCCGTTAAAATTGTACAGGAAACAAAATCTTTTTTATTTGAGGCTTACTAACAAATACCCTAACCCTAAGGCCAAAAATTTAAAAAAAATGCATTAGAACTTTGAAGAGGTACATATGGAACTCTTGCCAACAAAACAATGAAACTTGCTAATAATATAATAACCTTATATGGAATATCACGTAGGCCTAATACAGGTTATATTTTAGGTGAAAATGATTAAAAAATAACATCTTTAGAAAACTTTTAAAACTTTGTTTACTTTTTATATCAAAACAGGTTCTTCACAATAAAAACAAAACTCAATTTTATTTAAAAAAATTTGTTCTTGTGTGTCATTTAGGTCTACAATATCTACAGTTTGACTTGATTGAAACAGATTATTTCATGTAAGTACTTTGAGGTAGCATTGCAGTTTCCAATATACCTACTTGATTTTTCAAACAATGCATGCTACAGAACGAAAATAATAAACTCGCACCATACTCTTTTGATCATGTTACTAACACGCTCAATAGAATATACATTTTTCCCTCTAAATGTGATTGATTTCCATAAAGTACTTTAGATGCTGATGTACTATTAATTTAATCTTTGGGTTTTATTTCCTCTCTGTTAAAATCTGTTACTGTTATCTTTTAATTCTGTTACACTTCAAAGAGTAACATGTCAGGACAAGGTTGGGTTTTTACCTAACTAAACATTCACACAATTGCAATACAACTTTTCCAGATCAAGTGTAAATGAATAGGTAGTAGTAAATTAGTTTCCTTATGTGATTTGACTAATAAAACTATAGTGTGAAAAGACAATTACTATCTATTAATATTAGTCATTTGTCTTTTACACTATAATCTAATTGCCACATTAAATAAGAAACAATTTACAAATATTAAAAAAATCAAAAAAGGAAAAAACACCAATAAAAAACAAATAAATTTAAGCTTGTTATTATTTGGCATACCTGGAACACTTTAAAACCATTAGAGGAGAGGTATTAGTATTTAAGGACACACCAAACCACTTTGTATCATATAGTGTCATGAAGATACGTTACTTAATATTAGGGGTGATTTATGAGATGCTTCTTTGAATCTTGATTATGGTGAGTGACGACTTTGTTTTCACATCCTCTTCGTTGCTTTAACTTAAATAAAATTCGTTTTCATATTGCCCAGGAGTCATTGCGATTCAGCAAGTGTTTTTCTACACTAACTTAAAAGTTTTACTTCTTTGTTTATTCTTAATTTATATAAACAATGATTGAAGTCATAATATTGAAGCCTGTTTTGCATCTTTATAATGCATACAGTGCATTAATTCACACCTTAAATAATCTGAAAATCCATCTTCTATGTAATAACAAAATGCCCTTTATCACAATTAGCAAATTACAAAGAAAATGGTTACTTATTGAATGATTATGATTGAATCTGAATGCACATGATCGGAGCTTTATTTTGTTTTTGTCTTGTAAAATAAATTTCCATTTTTTCATGCCGACAAGGACTTCACGTGATATAGGCCATCAATGGCCAGCTGGAGGCCTATGCAAACCTTTATGAACTACCTTTGTAATTAATTAGTATTATTTGATTTTAGACAGACCCACACAATATGCCAAATTTTAATGAAAACATTAACTCAATATTTGACATTGATAGAATTCCTAGTTATTTCCATTTTCAATTTCCATAGAACAACCATTTTTTTTTCTGGTAATATTTTTCAGTGTCATATTTATATCGCAGTTGCCCTAAATGGATTATACTCCCAGGTGGTGTCGCATGAATTTGCAAATGGAGCTGTGAATCCTTAAACATTCAGTTTTTTTAATAATTGAGAGTAACTCCTAACTAAGATCTTTTGTTTCTTCCCTAATTCTCACTCTACACTTGGCCAATGTAACTTGACTTTCATTGAACTGTTTGTGTCCAAATGCTAAGACTATTATTCTGTGCAAATCACTCCTTATGTTGCTTTACAAATGATGGTAAAATCATGAGTCATATTATTTCTTAATGTTCATATCAATTAATCATACATGGTTTTACAAACACTCAATTCTCACACAGCCTGCAAGTTTCAGGTTATCTGTTTGCATCAATTGTCAAAAGGAAGTAGTGTCCCCTAGTAATGCCTGTTCTGTAAGTGGGTGGGTCCTCAACAACTTTGTAAAAAAAATCATGTGTGATATTTGCATCAATGTAACTTGACTAATATACAACCATTTTCAACCCTGTCACTTCAAATTAGGCTACTTTCATCCACTGATAAACTAACAAATGTTTTAAGGACTTTATCATAGGATTTAAATAACACATGTTCACATTCAGTAATATGACAAGCCACAAGGTTATAATACTCTACAGTAAATTGTTTTAGCCTTTGCCGCAAGAAGAGACAACACATTGGCATATTTAACCTTGGCTCCAGATAGGCAGTAGTAAGCCACTGGTGATTGGTTTGACGTCAGTTGAATTATGAGCTGGACGCATAAACCGACCCCCGCAGCCGCGCGCAAGTTGCTGTAAGCCTGCTATTAACTAAACGGGGATCCGTCTGCTCATTCAGCCACGGTAAGGTATTTAGGCCGGCTGACTCATGTATTCAGTTTGTATACCCTTATGGACCCTCCTTTTTCACATTCATGCGGGGACAATTGAATATTTATTAGTAAAGAACAATATACAGATTTTTGAATCTTAAAAAGGACTTTTATAATTATGGGAATAACAGCCAATTTTTTGAAAAAATAAAGATTGATGACGTCACGCATTGATTTGGTTATTATTTTGCTTCGGGGGACCCATTCAAGGTGTAAAATGAACGTACGTATCCCTACATTGGAAAACCAAACCGGTTATCGTATCGTAACGTCGGTTTTTGAATCAGTAGTGAAAGTAAATTTTGTACTGTTTAGACTAATACACACACGGTGTCTTTTGGAAAAAAAATACTAGCACTTTGGGCAGAGGGGTCATGTACAGACCTTTATTTAACATAGTCGTATTTATATCTCGGTCTGCCCCCGAAGAGCAAACTGCTATCTGATACCTGACACGTGACGCTGGTTAACCTGACTGACACCAAAACATTCATCTCGTTACCTGTTTATAACTACCATACGCAAGCCCAAGCATTCTGTCTCTAGGTTTTGTCACAAGCGTACTCGATCAATATGTGAGACTAACTATACATGCGGTTCTGTACAGGGAGGTAGGACACGACTGCCGATTGGGCATTGGGATTTTTCCAACGGTAATTTGGTGAAACTGCTACATGCATTTAACTAAGGCAGTCTCGTCCCCAGTGACCAGTGACAATAAGAAATCATCTCTTAAAAAACCTTTGTTCAAAGATCTAGTAATATCATGATAAATTAAGAAAAAATAGAAGTTTCATCATCATGCTTTCTGTTAATGCTGCTTGTTCCCATTATTTTTGTATTGTTTCTCTACTCGATAATGCGAGCCTGTCACTTGCACATACACCCCATCAATTACCGTTGGAACAAACTTCTTGCGGTTTTGATGGAAAGACGCAATAATGCATGTTGCAAAGCCCTATCAATATGTGCTAAATTGATGGTTAAACCACTAAAACGGGCGGTTTTTTTGTTTATATCTGAGGACTTAAATGATTTTGAGGGCTCAAATTTTAGGGACGACATGAGAAAATACGGCCTTTCATCTTATATCAATCAAACCGACAACTAACTTCCGGGTAATCAGGGGGTCCCTAACACGATCTGAACACGCACCTTTAAATTACCTGTGCATAACTCAACACTCCAGAAACTTCCCCTGCAAAATAATCTCTATCAAACATAATACCCTTGAACATGATACGCGCCATGGCTACAGACTATCGCTCTGTAGCATCGCGACGCGTCCACTCAATATCAAACAGCCCTAATCTAATTATTATAACCCCGCCCAAAACCATTGTCACTCCTGGATCAACAAGTAACAACTGTACATTCTCAGCTGCCAATTGGTTATTAGACGAGGCTTCAAATGCATGCCCTCTAGTCCAGCTTGAGATGCATGCTTGCATCTTGCAAGCTGTCACACAGCATGCACCTACTTATAGGACAACAGAAAACACCAGAATCTTGCCTCCACCATTATGCCAAAACACAAAGGCCGAACAAAAATGCCCCAAAACGCACAATCCCTCCATTTTAAAAATCCCACAACATAACTTTTCAAAGAAATGTCATTACTTGCATCCCTGCAGGTTTGCAAAAAATTGGACAAGACTGAGAGACTGTTTATGAGATAAGATTTGGGTTCCCTACTCTAATTTGCTACGTGATGACATAGCCTATATATTCTAGGCTAACAAAAAATTGAATTGAAAATTTGAGATCTTGAAAAACCTTAATTTTCAAAAAAATTTAAAAATCGGCGTTGATGAAATTGTTTTCTAGAAAAACACCTTTCATCTATGATGACAACTAAGCAAAATTGGATTTCAAAAAAAATTTGAGAAATCTTGGTAACCTAAATTTTTTTGTTCAAAATTTTTCCAAATTGAAAATCGGGTTTGTGATTTTTTTTTTCTAGATAGACACACTTTTTTTTCAAAAAGGTGAAATTTTACTATTTTCTGTTTATCTATGAAGAGAATACAAAAAAGATCCACAAAGGTTCACACCACCAAATACACTCCCATTCATTATGTACAAAATTGCCTGATTAAAACGTCTATTTTTTTCCCTACAAAGCGACTCATTCCTAGCGACAACATTTTTCTTGGAACTCTACATTTCTGCATACCATTCACTCAGAAAAAACACTATGGTGACCACGGAAATTTCAAGCTACTGGGGAGCGAAGACTACGATGAATTGTGAGCTCCTCTCAAATTAGGGTTTCTAGTCCAAATATTCCTGTGGGAATGAGGTTCAAATAAGCACTATAAGTACTCAGCAGAAAGCCTCACAGACTTCTGATCTCAATAGCTTGTTGGTTTGTATCTTAAAAATTATTTCCAGCACAAAAAATGACCCCAAAAGTTGCAGTTTTAATATTTTTTAACTTTTAACTTAGATTTGACCCCCATTTTTACTCTTTCTTTCAACACAATTCAGCCAGAGGGTGCCAGACCAGATCTTTTTTAGTGGTGTTGAATCTACATTACTTCTACATTGTATTTTTTAATCATTATGAAGAGTTGCAGTCCCAAACAACAATGTTTCATAGGTTTTTCCCAAAATTGCTTTCCACCAAAACACTTATGAAGTGAAAATAAACTGATTAAATAGCTGCTATCTTCTGTAGATAGCACCAGTAAGATAATACCAAATAAGGACAGATTGACTACCGCGTTTAACACTTTTTTCACTCTTTTCTTTAAATATATGCATGACATGTGTATGCAATGCTTTCAATTGGAATATTAAATACATGAGGGTGTACAAAGGCTGTATCAATGATGGCACTTGATACCTTCACCTTTAAAAATAGCCTAATACAGAATATCCAACTTATGAGCCCTGGGCACTTATTAGGATGAATATTATATTCCACTAAGTAATCCTCTGTCTGACTTAGAGGCTAGGCTTAGAGGTCAGGGATGCGATTCTCAACAGTTATTCTCATAGCATCCAGATATGAGAATCAATTTCTGCCATTGAATCGTGTAGGCCTATTAAGTGTTGTCATTTCAAGTAAATTTGATTCTCGCAAACTCGGACGAATTTGCATCCCTGGGGGTCAGGGTCAGGTATTTTGAGTTTGGTATATTGTAGCACAATCCTAGACAATACCCTGACATCTAAGCCTAGCCTCTAGGTCAAACAAAGGCTCACCTGGTTTTAAAAAATACAGGGTTCGTACCCCTTATGCAAAGTGCATTGACCTTTTGCTTTGCATATTTCCCTTGCAAAATTAACAATCCGATCCTCTTGTGAGAGATGTTCAGGATTTACACACAGTCCCTGATGACATCGATGTGATATATCAAAGGGAAGGTCAATGCACTTTTTGTAGGCCATGTACGAAGCCCTATGGGCATTAACATCCCTCTTGGCACCTCCAATAGTCAGTTTAACTTTGCCGTAACGCCCTCCAGATGCCTTACACCCAGTCCACTCCCAACAGCCTTTTCCAAAGGAGTTCTTCTGCACTTTACACTCAATTTGCAGGCGCAGGGCCTTGAAGTTGAAATCAGCTTCATCAGACATGATCTGTAACAATATTGAATGAGTAAATAGTGTGGGGGTAAACAGATTTTTACAGAATTGATATCATAGCATGGTACGTTGTTCAGATCGCCCTTCAAAAGGGCGCCCTTCATCACGATTTACATAAGTTTGCATGTACGATGTAGTGGTTTTTGACACAACTTTGCCATTCATTCCTCAACCCTAGATTGTTTTCCTCTCATATCCTGACATTCATACTCGATCAGTAAGTATCATATTATTTCCATCAATTTTCCGAGCATCTGGCTTTCTTTCAGCAGCAGCAATCAAGCTTGTAGCCTGTTAATAAATTACAGCCTCCGCAACTTGTGATACAATCAATTTTTACCACTACAGGCCACAAAACCATACCAGGATACATGTGTGTACTGTACTACCTATCTAATGTCCATAATTATAGGTTCAATCTTAAAGACGAGCACGTTGAGCCTACTTTTTCAAAATTGCAGTACAACACAACATTATAACGCCACTGGTAGTTATTTACGCAACCTCTGACCGCTTCTCAAACTGTTAAATTTAACTCAAATAGGTTTAAAATGCATACAACATCTGTTACTAATCGGTTTTAACTCACTAGTGAGAGAAAGTTAAATGCACAAGGCTTGGGAGCTTGCACACCCTTTTAGGTATTCCTCCCACACACAGCAACTCTATAGGTTGACACCCACACCACCAATACATCCCATTCTTTTGTGTACGATTGAATAATTAAACGAGAATTACCTTAAGTTGAAGTTTGATTGAAGTTCTATACTGCTCTCTGGAACATGATATTAGGAAGTAATGGGATACAACACGCATGCGTATAGCCCGACTGTTAAAGAACATGGGACAGGTTCCCGAATATCTAGTTCTAGACCTCCTAAGTTAATCAACATGTATTTGTTTTGGTTAACTCACACTGTCATCTTTACAACCATTTTTTACTGTAAATGCTCATGGTATTTACTATTGTGTACCATACCTTTATATTATAATTTGTATAGTATATAGATTTGGAGGGTGGGTGTGGATGTAATTCTTAATATCAGTTCAGAGAGCAGTATACGAACTTCAATCAAACTTCAACTTCCATGTAAGTCTTTTTAAGTATAATTCTTCTATCTGGCCCTCTGGAATTGAATACGGATTACATGGGACTTCAAAGCAACTGGGAAACTGGCCCATGCAAACAATGTCACACTGTTAACATCCATTAACTATTGTTCAGAGTGACTTGAAACCACACCACAGTGCTACTAGCTTTTTCTTCTATTAGCTGCCTTGTTAGTTTTCACCTTTCATTTGCTATCTTAAATCACCATTCTAGTTTAACTTTCTGTTACAAATGAGCTAGTACTATAATTGCATGACATGTACCTGCACAAATGAAAATAAGGTAACCGTAGTTGACACACATGTACACCCCACACTTTTTAGCTTGTTCAACTTGCTATTTTCTTCTCTCGGCCAAAATTTTCGGGTAGTTTTCCCATTCCAGACTATTCTAAATGAATTTCTTAAACTGTCCCGAAAACAGAATACTTGCACTACCTGCCCTCATGGTTGAAGTATTGCTACAAAAAAATTATTGTCTTCAGCTACCGGTTTTGCATATTTGCTTCAATCACTTGCATCGGTTCTGTGCTCCAAAGGTATTTCTTAACTCAATTAACCCTTCTTTGGTCTACCACTACAAAAAAAATGTTGACTGCAAGCACTATACTGCCAAAAGTAGGCCTAACTGCTTCCAGTTCCTTCCCATGTATCTCTACCCTGTCTACTGTTTGCCCATTTCCCTTAGTCATGCCTGGTAACCATAAGATATTGTAAGTTAAAGGGTTAGCTACTTATCTACTCTCAGCAGTTAAGTATGTTAGTGTAACAGTAATACTCTACTAACCATGAGCACTGTACTTGTTAGCGGTCGCGTAGCGACATTATATTACTTGTACTCGGGGCCATTTTTGGGGCCGTCTTGTTTGTTCTGCGGATGTCCGTAAATGCGCGAACATTTCGGGCGTTGACAATGGTACGTGCAATTACTGTCGTGCTGGGTGGTTTTGCCCCCTAGAAATTGTCGGTGTCATTCTAGCTTTGAGTTTTTTTGGGTAAAAACGGTGTTTTTTGTAAATTTTGTTTTGCTTTTATTTTAAACTGGAAAAGTTTTGGGTTTGTTTACTGGCTTTTGAAGTATGTACGAGATCACTATCCTTGCTTTCAAGAAGTATCTGAAAATTTGCGCTTTCTAGGAGTTCGGATTTTGTTTAAAAAAATCACGTATACGTGTATGACAATAAATGTTGCTGCCAAAAAAGGAAATACTAGTGATGTTGTTTCCTCCCCTCTGGCGATTTTTTTGAAACGCATGGTATTTTGGGTAATTACAGCTGTGTATAATAGCGGGGAGTCCAAGGTTGCTCTGACTAGACACTCCATTGCTTGTGGTCGTGTCCGGGCTATGACGTGTCGAGCTAATAGGGGGGGTTTCCTGGAAGAGCTTTTTGACGAAATTAACCAATGATACTTGGTACTTGTAGTACAACCTCCAAGGACTCCATAAGGGAAATTTTGACTGGAGGTGGTTGGTCACAGAAATTTACTAGGGGTTGCTGTACTAAATGCGGTTTCTTGTTTGTTTATCAATGTTTTTGTTGAGTTAAACAGTTACAGCTTTATTGTTCGTGGGAAAATTGAGTTGGCGAGTGGTGCAAGATTGGTGTGAGATTTTGAGTTGCTGGTTAATGTCCTTTCTTGCCCTGTTCGGTCTTGGGTGAATGGTGTTCTTTGAGATGTCACGTTCATCATGTTGTTTTTATAGAGACAAACGGTGAATTTTTTCTGCATTCTTGTAGACTTAGCCAGCCGAGGGTGGATAGCACTTTTCGTACAACACTAGCTTCGCGGGTGAAATTCCCAGTAGTGAATCGGCTGCTCTCCTTTGGACGTTCAATGATGTTTTTATATAGGTCCTTCTTCTTGGTAATGATCCCAGGCCGCTATTCCATATTCGAGATGGGGATCTACCAAGAGTCAAGGTAGAGCCTTTCTTTCTTTATATTAAGCGAGCATTATGGAAGTTTCTTCTTCTCTGGATGAAACCCAAGGATTTATGAAGCTTTTGATGCAGCATTTTGGCTTTGCTTGTTATTATTATAGAAATTTTTTATTGTTGGGTGTACAGAGATGTTTTTTTTTTCGCATAAACACACACAAGTCTACTATCGGCCTAAAGCATAACAAAAGAAATTAACACAAATAAAAATGAATAAAATAGCAAATGGAATGCAATAAAAGAAACATCAAGTACAAATTAAAAAATAAAAAAAAAAAAACGCAAAAATAATAATAACAGATGAAAAATATAATACACATAATTTAAAAAATAAAACCAATAAATCCGTGGCCACTATTCTTAGAATAACATTAAACTAAATGTAAAATATAAAAGAATTATAACAAATATAATAACAGACATTGATATAGCGCCTTCCCCAAAAAGGAATAAAATATAAAATGAATAAAACAATGGAACCAAATAATTTTTAAAAAAATCAGTAAAATATGGATAAAGAAACGACAAAATAATAAAAAATACAAAAAGCCAAAATGGGTAAGAAAAATAAAACTAAACCGGGGGGATAATAAAACATATTTTAAAATTAATAAAATCAAAGCCTATACACAAAAATATTAATAATATAAACGTTAAATTAAAATGAAAATAAACTTAATAATTAACCCTTAACAATAAAGATGACTAAATAAGTAAATAAAAAAAAAAACAATACCACAAATACAATTTAAAAACCAAAAATTTTGAATACATATCGAAATGAAAAATATAATAGAAATAAAAATCAACACTAAAAAATTAAATCAGTAAATCGTTACCATAAAAAATTTGAAATAACAATTAAAGATGACTGAAATAGTACAATAAAACTCATATAACATAATGACAACATCATTACAAAAACACAATAACACTATGAATAAATATAATTATAAATAAAAAATTAAAAATCAACCTAAACAAACAAACGAAAGATTGTTTCGCGAATGAAATTGCCTTACTGTAACCCGTGTCGTCCATATTCCACACGCATTGTCAAGAAAACTTTGTTTAACAACAGCTTCATTCTTTCTGGACATCCTTTCACCTTAACAAACTTTGCATGTGTCATATCAAGACAAACTAGAGACTACCACCAACAGCTACACCAGCACCCCTGTAAGAATTCTATTACCCATCACAGATTTTTTTTTCCAAGTGACATCTGCAACTGGAACACCCCGACTAGTGAGGGACTGTAGTGAACAGATTTCTGTGAGTGTGCAAACCCGGATAAAATTGTGAATTTGGTACCAGTACTTTATACATTGATAATCAAAAATTGATGGAAGCACCTGTCACACCCCTTTCCTGGCCCCAGCTGGAGTTCCAAGGTTTTTTTTACACAGGGGTAAAATTTTAATGCTTCGATTGTGGTTGAAAAGCACACCATGAATTTTCCTCTGGTTACAAAGGATTCCAAAAAGTTATATTTTTACTACCTGGTGACTTTATAGTTTAGGAGTATGAATAAAACTGTAAAAAAATTGGTAAAAAAAGTCAATTTTGGTTTGTACAGGGGTCACAATTAAAAGTTGCTCCAATTTTTGTAAAATGTGTTCAAATTGTATGTTAGCTCATAGAATGGAAGTAATATAGGAATAGTTTTGTTTTTTGACTACTTACTTACGTGTCTGGTTATTACCAAATGGGCGAATAAGTCCAAACTTTAGCAGCTCTTGGATTCTATTGTACCTGTGACCTATTTTGTTGGATACGTGAAATTAAAGCATAACCGATAAGGCAACTATTCTTATTTCAATCCTAAGCTAGGGAAACCGTTTGCACCACATATTAACTGAATCAAGGCAACTTTTAACTTTTGACCCATGTACAACCCAAAATTACTTGTTCACGCATTTTGCCAGTTTTTATACACACACCCTACCCCACATCTCCGGAACTATAGTCATGGATAGTGTAAACTATACTTTTTGGAATCCTTGTGACCAGACGACCCACTGGTGTGCTTTTTAACACAGTCAGAACATTTTAACTTTTTTTGACCCTGTATAACCTAAACCCAGCTGGGTCCATTAAGGGGGGGTTTGGCAAGTGCTTCCATCATTGAATGTATTATTAAATGCCTAAAGTACTGTGTGGCAAAAATCACAATTTTATCCGGAAGCGCACACTCTTACTACAGTCCCCTGCTATAACCAGCTTTACTGGATTCAGCTCAGTCACTGGAGAGTTTCCGGAGTCGCCTGAACCACTCACCTCCGCTAGCTAACCACACAGACCTTCTTTTTACTGCACCAGTCTTTTCTTCCTTCCACTTTGTTGATCTCTTTTCCTGTGACCAAGCACCATTTTGCACCTAGAACACAATCTCTACTACGGATGATGTTGATTGGAAGCTAGATAAGATAGATGCAGTCACAGTCAACCTAAAAAACTTGCAAGTCGCCTGATTATGCAGCCCCCGAATTAACAATTCATATTGACATCAATTCAAACAATCAAACAACTCGCAGGAAAACGTCGGCTTCAATTCAACATACCAATTCCAGCCAAATCCAGCCAACCTCGGTTAAAACAATGGCTCAGATCGACCGATAAGTTCTGAACAGAAGCATCACAACCCCCGCCAACAGGAACATCTCCCTGGCAACACCCACAATTTACCAGCCTCCCCTCCCCCGCCCCCCGCCCTTACCAGTCCCAAATAACCAGAAAAACCCTGAAACCTAGAAATCCGAGAACCGCGAAATTCTAGTTCTCTTTACAACAGCCTGGATCTAATAATTTGTGAAAAATGGTCAACAACATTGGACAATGACAAACTGTGGTTTAGTTCGCAAAACTGACAATTTCTGCAGTGCATTCAAAATCCTTACCAAACCCTGTCCATTTCACACTTTACATTACCACTATCAGGTAAGAAAAAAGGTGAATATAAGCTATAGACGGACTATACCTG
>JAMKCH010034303.1:0-15979 GCA_023653785.1 Ophioderma brevispina
TTACCCCTATGTTATTTACATCAATGTGATTCACTCTTGTTACCCCTTGTCCTGTCCTGTGTTATCTATCATGTTGTTTGTCTTGTCTTGTTCTGTCCTGTTCTTGTCCTGTCGCACCTTTGCTGGCTCCCAAATTCAGCTCTATATCCCACTGGGTGGGGTCAATCTTAAAGGTCACTTGATCTTAATGGCCTCTCCTACACCCATCTTCCCCATTTTTTCCCCTTTACTATGTTATTAAAACCACTCATAATCAATATCCTAATGATTTAAGTACCTAATACAATTCAACTTTGTTATGTATGCTAATATTTTAAATTGGTAATATTTTGATTTCATTAACTCAAATTGCATCTATGTCAATATGTCTTTAAACAATTGTATTGTGATTTTAATATCACTATATTGTATTTACTATTATTGTGTTAAATCACTGAAGATGTGGTGAGAATAAAATGAACTTGAACTTGAAAGTGTGTCGCCATTGATATTTTTTTTTGTTTATTCTGGTTTTGTCATAATAAATGAGACTTTCAAACAGCTGTGTATTATTGCCCCTCATACATCAGAGCTTATACCTCCACGCGAATGGTATGGGGGACATATGAGGTTGGATCGACTATAGATATACTATTATATATTTTTTTTAAATTTTGCTGAGGATTAATGTCGATGAAACACGATTTTAGGAATAGTTCATTGGTAGAACACCAGCGCTGTCACCTTCTGAGCCTAGTTTTATCCGTTTTAAGATAAGCACTCCTGATATATCGCCCCCTGAGAAGGTGACTTAGTAGGGGAAATTCACATTATGCAGTATCTCTTTGTCTAGATTAGTGTGTTCTGAGATCTCTGGGCTTTGGACCAGACTGTGGCGGGTTAAACCTGGTTTTGTGAGCGCTCAACCATTCCACTTCCCTCAGAGCATATTGCTGGAGTTACTTGTAGCTCCATCTGTGTGAATGCCTTTGAGCTTCTGCTGAGCCATAGCTCGCTCTGAGTGCAATTTTTGCTGCTGTATCGCCTATAGCCTTTCTCTTTCCTTTAGGAATGCCCAAGGATGCCAGGCATTCGTTGACTGATGTATTGCAGAAACCTTTGCTTCCTACTTCTATTGGAAAGTAGTATGTAGACCATCCTCTGCTTTCACAGTCAGGCACTAGATCTTGGTCTTTGCATTGGATAGGTTTTCCTCCATAGGGACCTGTCTTTGTTTTGGTAGAAAAGATGGTGATATCTGGTCTCTTAGCTGTCTCAGTGATTTCTGGAGGGAACACTATTTGTGTTCCTCATCCATCAGGAATATCCAGTCATTGGCCTTCTTCAGAATGTTGGTTGGCTCTGTCTTAGGCATTAGTAAGACTGGTTTCGATAAGTTGTACCGTCAGCTGTGCGAAAGGCTATTGTAGAGATGAAGTTCAGATTCTCAGGTGCGATGGTTTTTCTGATTTGCCTCTACGACGTACGGTGCCAGACCTGTAGAGATTGCTTTCAGTGTTTGGTCATGGCGCCAGGTGTATCTTCCGCTTTGTAATGAGTAGCTGCAACCGTAGAGGATGTGGAACAGTGTACAATGACGATGATGACATAATTGGCAGAGTCCAATATTGGTCTTACCCCACAGCTTCAGATTGACAGAGAATGGAAGTTGATCATGAATTGCATTGATGTGGAAAAACAGCAGCTCTGGCGTCCAGACATACAAAAGTTTCTTCCAGGAGGTGTCGACCTGCATGACATACCCTCAGTTCAACCACTGCCCTTGTTTCGTACATCCGGAAAGGTAGACCAACATGTCTTCTTCATCTATATCTTTTATTAGTCCGGTGAGGCATTTCCTTTATTTTTGATGACTCTTGTCTTTGATCAGCTTTTGGTTCTTTTTATACCCAACACCGCAATCATCGAAAAAAATAGTTGGTACACTTTTTGTAATATATTTCAACCATCTCCATGTTTTCAACTGAGATGGAAATTGGGCAAGTCATTGTTCATTTGAAAGTAGAGGTCTTTCCCTTTAACATATCTTTCCCCACTCTCATCAATCAATGTTGGGGGACCTGGCATGGCAAAGCTGTTGAAAACATGACTCGGATCAACATTGAATTGGGGGAAAGGGGGTCACCTTTTCCTAAATCGGTCAAAGTGATCCAACATTTTTTTCGAGGATTGCGGCTCTATCCGTCTGACCTCTAGTCATTTCATTTAGAATAAGATGTCGTTCTTTCTGTTCTAATTCTTTTATACCATTCCACCTGGCTTTCGTCATTTTACCTTCCATGCATTTTCTGTAGAGTGTCTGTGCACTTCCATCAATACAGTACTTGTTTAGATGGTACTTAGTTACTTGGATACATTTAACTGATGTGGTTAGCCTTTTCAATTGCAGGCCATAGTGTTTCCTGCTCCTGTACAGAGCGTTGGTGGTGGTGCATCTGCTTATATATACCTGCCCGTTGCTTCAGGTATTTGGTGCAAGTGGCTACGACTTTCGACGTAGGAAATTGGGAAGCTATAGATGGTGAACTCCCACGTCAGTTAGGTACAATAGCATGATTGTATATCCATAGCTTCATAAGCCCACTCAGTTGATTTGAATTGGTTGTTTGAAGCATTTCTGTCAGTTTTGTGCATACCAGGTCTCTGATGTTATCGTCCTTCAGATCATTATAGATCAGCTTCCCGAGGAACCGCATGGTTTGACTGTGGATATAAGCAATTTGCTCTCCGTCTATTTCTAGGCCGGGATCGTATGCCACATATTGCATTTTGTGCCCTTGTCACCTTTGTTCTGCGTTGGGGACAAACCTCTTCATGGCATGAGACTTGCATTTGCTTGCTTTGGCTTTCATGGTCCGTGTCCACTTGAGGGAGTTGTTCACTGTATTTACAAGTTCTTGGCATCCTTCTGGACTCCTAGCTACGAGGATCAGGTCATCTGCGTATGCTTTGTCAGATGATATGATGTCAGATCCACTCATGCAGTACCCGAGGTGTTTGGACTAGTCTAGGAGATTAAAACATAGATTGAAGACGGTCGGAAATAGGATGCAGGAGAGTGGGTAGCTTTGGAAGACTCCTATCATGCACTGTATCCAGTCAGTTGTCCATTCAGTTGTTTTGACACATATGAACAGCTCATCATAGTATTTAAATATGATCTTCCTAATGTGGTCTGGAACATGATACCATTTTAAAGCAAACTGTACAAGGTTGTGTGGTACAGTACCGTATGCATTTTGCAGGTCCAGACATGTTGTCACAATTGGTTTACCATTCTTTTTGGCATCTTGGAGCATTTCAGTTAGTGCTTCTGTGTGTTCCACACATCCTGATATTTTCTCCATGAAACCCTTCTGAATGGATTGGTCGATTTCGTTGTTTTCTGTCAGGTAGTTGAGGGTGCTTTGAGTGAGAATACCCATTTCGAATACCACTAGAATTCGTCAGTGTGATGGGCATAAAGCAGGAGGGACAAGTGTTCTTCTCTGCAGCTGTTTTGCTGAAGGAAGGAGATCTTGTTTGTTTGTTTTTTGATTCATTAAACGTTTTGCATATTAGTGTGGAATTTGTCGAAATTGGCGCTGCTCTTTGCTGGCACTTTTCCTTTCTTGTGATTTCAGCTCTAGTTTCCTTACGTTGTTGTGTAAGCGTACGAGCTTAAGGAAATCCTTTTTCAAATTGGCTGAGTGCACCTTGTTTCCATCTCCCATGGCTTGTTTGTATTGGCGTTTGGTGTCTTTCTTCAAACGCCTTAGTTTTTGTTGTTGTCTTGAGCATTGCTGCTTCTTATCATTCTTTTTAGAGACTGCTGGTTTAACTCCAAATCTGTCTGCGAGGCTCTTGTAGACATGATTCTCCAGATTGGTTCATTTCTCATTGTGGATATCGCCTACTTCAGTTGGTAATTCTTCATAAAGCTGCTCATCAAGGGATTTCCAGATTGAGTCTTCAGATAGCTTCGGCAGATTTAAGTAATCCTTGACATCAAGGTTTCTGCAATTTAGGTGGGTTTCTTCTCTGGTCTTTCTTTTGTGATAAAAGCTCTTGCCTGCCGACTTGAAAGCACTGTGGAGCTTATCCTGGCCTTCTTCCTCTTGGTTTGGGTGCGCCGACCGTTTCGACTTACGTCTGCCTTCAATGGAAGAGCATGGCTGCGATGAACCTGCTCCACAACTAGATCTCGTTTGGTGGAGCTTCACATTCTTGAAGCCTGTGTTTCCGCAAATTGGACAGGTAGAACCACTATCATTTATTTCAGAACTACTCCTCTGTCTATTAGTCATTTCCAGAGGTCGTTGCCGTAGAGTCCGTCCATTTGGTCCAGTCTTCCGCAATTTTGATAGTAGATCTTTAGGCGGCCAACCTGTCGTAAGATCAACCCGACTGTTTCCCTGGCGCCAGCAGTCTTTCCTTGCTGTCCACTGTCTTTCCATTAGTCATGTGGTACTTTTCCGCACCACTCAACCGGTCTTTTCCTAGTAGTCACAGGTATCCACAGAACACCAGCATCATTCAGTATCTTGAAATTGAAGTCACGTGTACAGAACTATTAGATTTCTTAATATCTGTTGATTTTTTTTCTTTTGTGGACAAATTGGCTATCCTGCCTGTGTTAGGATATGGGAATAAAGGAGATAAAGAAATATTTTTCGAGAATATAATATACAATAGTTTGTATAGTGGCTGTATTATAACAATCACAAACCGTTCACAGTCACTTCAACGAGCATGTCGAATTTGTAGACAGACTGATCTTTTTCAGAAAACTATCCATAGTAGTTGCCAGTTATTTCATTCTCTGAGAATAAGGTTTTTTTTTTTTTATGCAAACACAAATACTCTCATCTCATATGGTATGTGGTTAATTCTTTCAAGTGTGCAAGTATCCCAGGTAAGATTTTTATTAAAATATATCCATTGGTATTATAATTTACAACAGCTGGAATGTATTGGTTTTGGGAGACGGCACCATCACCAGTCGCTTCAACAGATATGCGATACCAGGACTAGCTAAGTTTTACGAAAACAGGCGGGTCGTTGTGTACAGTGAAATTAAACACCAACCGTTTGACGCGATTATACTCGCGTTGGATTTAAAATCGCTCATGGTAACTGCAAATCCCTTGACTGAATTTTGGAACGCTAAAAAAATGATGGAGAACCACTTCGGAGAAACTGTTCACAGGTAAGATTATCATTAATGTGAGTTCGTTTTATCTCCTATGTAAAAAGTCTTTTAAGAAAAAGACAAGTCTTTTATCAAAAAGGTTTAGCAATGGAATCATATATCCTCTTAATCCCATATATTTAGGTTTATAGTTATTTTATTTAGTAATGACTACCAAATTGTTAAAAAACGCTCAGAAATGTCCAAAATACGCCTATTTATATCATCACTTTTGACACAAATGCTCGACCTGCTGAAAACTGGCGGAGGGGACCGTCCCGTGGGTGTTTTTTTTCGTGACGTAACAGTACTATATACAACACCATGTCATAACTACAAATCTCGTAATTACATACAAAGCACAATAAATTCACAAAAAATCTTGAAGACCGTTTGAAATGATTTCAATATCCATAAGCCAGGTTTCCCTTACGGCCCTTAAAATTCGAGTTGTTGCACAAACCCACGGTGATTAATTTCTTCCAATATAGCCTTGAACGGGGTGTTCCCCCTGCTATGATTAGGTATTTTGTTCCGCCTCGAAAGTTGCACATTAGCGCGTACTGGCCCATTGGTAAAAGGCCGCCATTGTTTTAATGAAAAACTGCTATTGTTCTTTTCATTATAGAATAGGAATTTTTTCAGGACTAAACGAAATAAAGTTCTACCTTCTACCTTTCCTGATTGGGGCTTAAACATTTAAGTGTCCAGATGGCCCGCCGGAAGGAAGCATGTTTTTGTTAAATGTAACTAAAATTGCCAAATAGAGTTTATAAGGTACGAATACGAGTGATATTTTTAGACACAATCAGAGATTTATGACTTTGTGTATTGTGGATATGATCATAACTCATGATGGAGGTGGTTATACCCACTCCAGGGGACATAAATCAAGAGAAAAACAAAACCCCCTGCACATCTTTTTCAACATAAGAAAGAACCATTACGAAAACTCTTGATTACATTTTCCCCGCAAGTTTCTCTCGTACTTTCTTCTGGATAATTGCAGACAACCCCACTCAACACTAGTGACGCTGGGAAGAAGCTTATCTAGGCAGTAGAGAGAGGAGAGCGAGGAAGCCTGTGGTACACAGTCAGAACCAAAGATAGCAAACTGGTGTTGGCTCGGAAGAAACTTAGGTCACCATATTTAATTTTCCTTCTACATATAAACATTTTTTCAATTCATAAGCCTTTTTAAATTTTTAAACAGGAAACACCTTTGACGTCACTGAGTGTCCTTAAATACAGTCCCCACCCATTTTAGTATGATTTTATTGTATCAGGTTGGTATGAGCTGTTGTCTCTTCCTAGGCGATATTTCCCTTTCCGGAGCAAATTTCAGTGGGACACGTTGAAACGTTTCAACGGCGCATGTTTGTCTCAGTGGATACAACAACCGTCTCATGAGCCAAAGGTCCTGGTTCGAGTCCCGCTGTGGCTAAGTGTTGTGCCCTTTGGCAAGGCACTTTACCTCGCTGCCTCTCTCGTACCCAAGTGCTAATGGTGAGCTGTTAGTAATATTGTCCCATTGCGCGCCTCCAATGGTATGATTAGCCCTTGGGCATTTGTAAGGCACTGACCATATCTAGTGGCAGCGGATAATGTAAATCGCTTTGATACATTGTGAAGGCGCTATATAAATGTCGACATTTATTTTTTAATTGAAGTATTTTTGAAACACCCGTTGATTTGACACGCCACGTGTTTTTAAACGTCATTTCAACGTTTGAAACGTTGATCTGTGCCACTGGGATAAGTATTGCCTCGGAGAAAGCCTCCGACGGAACATGTCGCACGCAAACTATCTTATCCGGGCACGCAATATTCACATTATAATAACAAACACCACCACGGAAAATTATAAGCCGCACGGGAGAATTCTTTTATAGCCAATGAGCAGTATTGCTCGACCAATTTCGTCTGATGTCTGGGATCACTCTTTGCCCTGTGGCCGTATGTGGTCGCCGCTATATTTATCTCATTTGTAAACAGTTTTAATTTATTCATTGCCTTACTTACAATTTAAGAGCCTCGATAATTGGGTTCATTTGGAGACTGACAATAGGGGCATTAACCCTCTCTACCGAAGGGGGGGGTGGTTACCACCCCCCCCCCCCCTTTCATGTTGTTTTTTTCCCCGGCTTGCTAAACACCCTTTTTTTTGCTGCCCAAATTAATTTAATTTATTGTTTTTTTTTTTTTTTTTTTTAAATTTAATCCAAAAACAAACATCCACCGGGGATAGTAGAGACAGGGTGATCCCAAGTGATCGATAGGGGGGGGGTGGTACCACCCCCCTCCGGCAGAGAAGTACAACATGCCTAACACACACAGGAAAATCACAGACAATTGATTTGGTACCTAATATATTTCTATATGTCTCCTCTTTCCATTGATACCACAATAGTACCAACAGTGCCTAGCATTACGTCACAATGACTCATAAAGTTCGCATGTCGCAAAACTGCCATTTCCATAATACACACACAGTGAAAAAATTCAATTTTTCACCAAAAAGGTTAGGAAAATCAGATTTTCAGCGGTTTTTTTGTGACTCTACTTGTGGGAAATGACTAGGTTTTATATAATGACAGCATTTTAGAGCTATAAATAAGGTGTTTGAGTCGCTACATTGGCGAAATTCAATTTGTTCCACCCTATATTAATGTATTTTCCCGTACTTTCCTCAACATATGACGTCATGGTGGACGTCATAATGGAGAATGTTAGTACTTATTTTGGTACCAATGGAAAGAAAAACTCTAGGAAGCTATCCTTTGGGACCAAATTTACAGGAATCAGGTGTTCAGTACGAAAATCACAGGGTTGTGGTAACCACCCCCCCTTCTCGGCAAAAATTTTGGTTACAAAAATGGCTCGGTAAGACGAGGGTTTAAGTACCATTACGGGATTATAATTGCGGCGTGAGGTTAACTGAGCAGGTTCCCACAGGAAGACAGGTCAGTGTTTTATTTTTCGATATACAAGACACGCACGGAACAATTTTATTAAACCTGTGCGCAAGTTAATCGTTCACTCCGACGAAATGTATCTTCCTTGTGAATACTGGAATCCCGCCCTGTGAGACTATTATATAGGCCACTTTAAAACTGCTTTAGAATGGCCCAAGTACTATCCGCTCTAGTACGTGCCTCTCTCAAGTCAATACCGCCCAATGTAAATTTTTTAACATCTTGGAAATGATTTATGATCATTCGTAGAAGAGTGTTGTTGTTAACGTCCAAATTGTGGGTAGGGCTGCTTTTCTTCGTAATTCAAAAACGTACCCTAGAGCGATATAAACGATCCGCCATCTTTAAAACAGCTTTATGGAAAGTATAAATGCCAATAATTTTTGGAGCTCCCAAAATATACCCAGGTTCTCCTATAAAGTTCAGTTTGGTCTCCCAAAATGACCAAAAATTATATAATGAATTTCCGAAAAACATTGAAAATCGTAATTTTAAGAATCCTCATAACACGGGAACAATGCCATGTGTGATCTCACAATATCCGACTTTTTAGTATAATAGCCTAACGTTAAACACGAAGTCACGTATCCGGGTAACGTACTCTGGCCGGCCGGTCCTTTTCTTAATCGTGTCTGTTCTTGAAAGTACATGCTTCACAGACTTAGTATACCTTATCAGGTATTACATTGATACTAAAGCATGGTGTGGTATTCGACTTTGTGTATCACGGCGTTTAGTAGGATCAATATATGACATGTACCCACAGTATCCAAAAAAAATTGCAGCAGAAGGTTTCTTGGCATTTTCTGGCAGTGTAAGGTCAGTTTAATAATATATCAAAAGTTGCACAAAATCAAAGTCCCAGAAAGTGTTCAAACTATGACATAAACAAAATGGCCGCCATCCGCCATTTTGAAAAACATAAATCCTCATATCTCTGGCAATAAATGAGCTAAAAGGACAAACAGGATGTCATTTCCTACTAATTCTTGCATGAAAAATCCATTAAAATGGGTTTTAGGAAGTTGAGATATCACCTTAACCTCAAAATCCAATATAGCCGCCATCCGCCGTGTTGAAAAGTAAAATTTCTTGTATCTCTGGTGCCGGATGGGCCAAAATGACAAACAAGATATCATTTCCTACTAATTCTAGCATAACAAATCTATTAATATGGGTTTTATTAAGTTGAGATATCATCTTGGCCTCTAAATCCAATATGGCTGCCATCTGCCATGTTGAAAAGTATGAATTCTTTCATCTCTGATATCAGATGGGCAAAAAGGAACCTTAATTGGTGGTTTATATTGGGTTATTAAGGAGGTTAAGAAATACATTAGATGGCGGTTTTAAAGTAATTTAGTGGCCTATTTGTCCAAATTCGTATCCATTTGAATTTTATACGGCATAATAAACTATCACATTTCAAAATATGGTGTTTGCAGTATAATTGTGTATTCTTCAAGTTCAAGTAACAGAAGTACAGTTTCACATTATTCCCATCATCACCAAAATGTACAGAGAAACCTTGTTTGCTCAACAAACGATCGACCACACTGTACATACTTATCTTCAATTTCATCATTGAGACTGGTTCTTGATCCTGTTTTTCAATGAAGTCCACAAGCTGTGGTGCATTCCATTCTTTCAGCAGATCCTCTTTTCATTGTGATGCATCCTGAAGACAATTGCATGAGATCATTTCCAGTGGCAAATCTGGGTGGCAGGACTTGTGTTTCACGAGGGAAACAATTTCCCTCCTTTCCCCCTATCCAGCCTCATCAGTTGATTTTTGACCATCAGGCTATGCACATCAAAATGCATGCGCTGTAAATAAGTTCTCCAGAGTAGAATTTTTTGCAGGGCGGAGGTTTTTGTGTAGACATCTTTCAAGCGAGAGTATTCAGAGCAAACTACACTTTTCCACTTTCATGTTCTATGAGAGGCTCCGAACTATTTTGCAAACTGATGTCTAAAAAAAGATATCGGCATCGTCTCCGGCGGTTAGTACGATCTCGTGACCTCGCAGTTGAGACCCCAATACTAACATGGTCAGCCATCAGAGATCATTTATTCTTGCACCTGCTCACATCCGAATTGCCCTTCCTGAGTACTTTCCTGCTTAGCTACTAATCATCGGGCCGGCTTAAAAAAAGGAGCTATCGCTACTGGGCACCAGCCCATGAGTGGTTTCTACCAGATGTTAGTTTCTGGCTGTTAATGCCCTAGTATCCCTTTACCATAAAAAGACTACGATTACGGACCATTGAACAGGACTGCCATTGCATTATTGGCAACCGGTTACTTTCTTATCTTTCAATTCTGGATCCATATTGGGGAGTACTCTGGAACAAGCTTCGTAACACAGGGTCACCATGAAGTACTTTGAAAAAAATAGACTTCTTCTTGCCAACCAGCAAATATTCTTGAAGTATTATCGCAACCTGAAATGCATGGGGCAACAGCAAGATAGATTAAATGTTATCACTGAATAAGCGCTTCAGAAGCGTTTATAGCATACACATATGTTTCTTCTTGTCTCTGCTAGACCGAAGTAAAGGTTCATTAACAGCCCTCTCTGCATAAAGGAAGAGTATCAATAGATCTGTTGTCTTCCCTAATATGGATTTTTGACTTTAAAATTAGCCATGGGACCTGACTTTTTGGCTATATCAACATCAGCATCTCCTTCTGCATAGATTACTTTGCGGGTTTCCTTCATCTTTGTCATTCGGTCACCAATTAGTTTAATGAGAGCCTGCTATCCAGACATTTGAGAGAACGTCTTCTTTTTCCCCAGCAAATTTTTGTTGGCATTGCTGTCTACCTATTTTTGTAATCCTGTATCTGCGATGTTCTGGTGTGTTGTATTTTGTGTTTAGTTCACCATGTTATCCATTGAAGACAACGGCTGCTTTGATAGTGTTAACTGTGAAAGATGCATAATCATCAATAACTTTCACACATGGACAGAGAGACCGGAATGACTTGCCAAAGTTTGCATGGGCAGCCAAGTTTGAACTGCATTCTCACTTCATAAAGAAAAGCCTTGAGACCTTTGTACAAGGGATCAAATGCTGGTGATGATATCAAACATTGACAAGATCTGTTCCAAGAGACAAAAGATACAGTCAAACAATGGAAAACTATCTCACTTTTCTGATATGCTACAAACGGAAAGCTAAAGATAAGACCCTTGCATCTCCTCGGCTGTCAAGGTAACCGATGACCAAGCTCTGTTATTTCAAAGATTCCTGTTAGTATCCCAATCTGGATAACTGTCTTTAGATAAGGTGCTTTGCAATGAACTGTCACCATATCCGCTATCCGTTTTTTAGGGGCCAAGCATGTTTTCTTATCAAGCCATATAAAACACAATTTTTGCTGTCATTTACGAAAATGTGTCCTCTTCAAAGGCTGCTGCCCCTGAGACAGTGACAAAGACTGATGACTATGTTGTTATGGAGTTCTCTTTTATCAATCAACTTGGATGGACGTAGAATCCCCGTATAGTTTGACATGCTGATGATGATGCTCTTTCATCAGTTGACCTTATGGCAAATCATCCATTGTCCTTTCTGGATCAACCGGTGAACACACACAGCACAACATGAATTCGCAAAACTAGAATCGCAAATAAGGTAGACATTCAAATGCGACCAATTTTTCTGGTGAAAAAAGGAAATGCAGATGTTGATATAGCAAAAACAGCAGTTGCCATGGCATAATTTAATCAACAAACAAACTGGAACGGGGGGAGACACAGATCTGTTGACAGTACTTCTCCAAAACATGTGTATGATATCAATATCCTGAAGCGCTTATTCAGTTATTACTTTTGCTTCTAATCTGTTCTTTGCCAATGCATTTTCAATTGGGCGATACTCTTTCAAGAATATTTGGGGTTGGCAAAAATCTGTTTTTTCCTCAGGAGTCAAAGTCTTCCATGGTAACCCTGTTGTACGAGCTTGTTCCAGAGTATTGTGTTTTACCAATATCGAACCTGAGTCGATAGAAAGATAAAGGCTGCAACCAATGGTGTCCCCTGTTTTCAATGAATCAGCAATCAGTGGTCCTTGGACTCATTATACCCTACCGGTACGGTGAGGTAACTTTTCTAAAACGATATTCACAACAGCTTGTGGACATTCATGGCAAAAACCATGGAGTTAACCATCTCAATCTCCAGATGATGAACTTGAGACTACATAGTAATAGTTAAGTGTGGTCGATCTTATCTACTGCATCCAGTGTTTCGGCCATATTTTGGTGATAATGAGGTGAATAATGTGAAATTGTACTTTCCTGTTTAAGAATTCACATTTACACATAATGAACTTAATTTGATAGATCTGATAAGAACGCAATATGGCACTATTTTCGACAAATGCCCACTAAAATCATTTAATTCGAATAGATTTCTCAGGCCGGAATATAAAATGACACCCTCGTTGTCATTGTAATCTGTCTGATTCTAAATAGGATGATTTATGGTTTTCATATTTTACATGGCATACTGGCCATTTTAAGAAGACATTAAGGTGTCTCAATCTTAGCAAGTCACCAGTAATGTATTCTTATGCTAAAATTAGGCCTAATCACAACTAACACCATATTTGACATTTTGGTCCATGTGGTACCGAGAATAAAATAATTTGTAACTTGAAAATGGTGGATGCAGGCCATAGGTCATTTAGAGGTCAATTTGATATCCGAACTTCATAAAACCCATTTTAATGATTTGTAATGTCTGAATATGTAGGAAATGAATCTGTTTGTTGCGATTTGGCCCATCCGGTACCAGATATACCTTGGATTTTGAGGGTCAGATGATATCTCAACTTCATAAACGCTTTTAATGGATTTGTTATGCTAGAATTAGTAGGAAAAGACATCTTGTTTGTCTTTAGCTCCTTCATTGCCAGAGATTATGGGGATTTATGTTTTATAAATGTGCCGGATGGCGGCCATTTTGTTTATGTCATAGTTGAACACTTTCTGGGACTTCAATTTTGTGCAACTTTTGTTATATGTTAAGCATGGACCTTACACTACCATCATAATGGCAAAAAACCGTCTTTGCATTTTTTGGGGGTCATGTGCTTCTTTACTCTACTAGTGTTGCAGATCGTAGCGGAAGGGAGGTAACGTATCTGCCGCGGTATGAACCTACATGGAAAGCATTGTTCTTCCGTTATTTTGAGCACTATTGTATTCATCGAATTATGTTACGTAATCTGTCTGCAAGATTGCGACATTCTCTCAGAGAACTCTGCGAAACTTTAATAATCCAATATTATTATGTTTTTCAACTTATCATTTGTGGCCATAAAGAGGCTGTAAAAATGCAAAGTTCGGTGATATGCGCTCTTGTGTAATGATCAGGGACACATTTTAAAGACGGATTTCGAGCTGGCGACAGGCGGTAAGCAAGAATTTGTCATCTTTAGCCTTATGGCTTGTATTTTCTCACCAGTTTACAACTTCTAGTCAGGATCATTTTGAAAACAAACTCCTAAGTATAATTATATTAATAAATATTTCATTCTAACGCGGCAAAACCAACGTTAAACTGTGCACGACTAACGCGACACGAAAACCACAAGTTGAACACTTTTATATCGGAGATGGCCCAAATCTGCCGCCTTGCGTTGCGTGGCGGCCATCTTGGACCTAGGATGTTTAAACCCCTTCAGGCAGTTAAAAACTTAGTTTCGTGTAGTCTTGGATAAATTTTCTATCACTGTAATGAATTATCATGGCGGTTTTACAAAAAACATGGCGGCCATTTTGAAATGGCAGGACACGCTAACGTCAGGCTTTTCGGACAGAAAATACCTTATCTAGTCCAGCTACAGACCATGTGACCTGTTATACCATATATATAATTTTTTACAACGGTTTCTAGACCATTTTTTCCTGCTAAATCTGAAATCCGATGGATGCCAGACACAAAACCTTGAGCATTTTCGAAGAAACTCAAATTCAAATAGCCACCAAAAAACTAATAACTCATATTTAATTCCTCAAAGTTGTAATGTTTCTTGTCCATTTAAAACCCCTTGTGACCAATTAAAATATGATTCATTACCCCTATTAAGAATTCAATATGGCGTGCCGTACAACAACAAGCATCTGAATTTCTCTACTTTTACCGAGAATGTCACTTGGTATATATACTCAATACTTTTGCAATCAATATTTTAATGAAACCATTATGAAAGCTTTCCACAATCTATAATCAATCAATCATACACCATTCAAGATGGCTCCAGAAATGGCAAATTCATTACTATATACATATAGCCATAGCTGACGTGTTTGTGTGTAGCACTATAACTGATTAGAGCAATTTAAATATATAACATAATCAAATGATTGATATCTGCAAGAATTCATCCAGATAGTGAATTTCAATAATGGCCGCAAATGTCAATCAGTAAAGGTCAGTAATTGTCCCCGCCGAACTGAAGTTTCGGTGAGGGGACCTATAAAATGGGCTCCGTCGTATGTCCGTGTGTCCGTATGTAATGTCCGTAGTGTCCGTGACAAAAAATGATTAACCCTGGAACATTTGAGCATATCTTTTTTCTGGATGTACTATAGTAGCCAAACTTGGTATATTGTAAAGGGACACCCCCTACTAACCATGTAAGTAATGCCCCCCAAGGGTCCTCCCTTGGGTCTGTCAGGGGTAAGGTAAAAATTCAATACTGCACAGAAAATGTAAACATTTGGCCATATTGTGTACAATTTATCTGGAGTCCATAAAGGCTACGATTGAATGTAACTTGGTGGAAAAGAAGCGGGTTGATGATTGTCTCGACCTGATTAGATTTTGGGCGTAAAATATGCTAATTAAGTGCTAATTTGCATAAGTTATCTGGAGTTCTGTGGAAGGCATATATGATATAAACTTGGTGGAAGGAACGGGTTGAAGAGTGCTCCTACCTGATTGTATTTTGGGCATATTTCGGCAAATTACATATGCAAGATGAGCTAATTAATCTGCAAAAATCGCAAAATTGCTATACTTTTGAAAAACGGTGCACCAGATCCCCAAAATTCCTTCAATGCATGAAACATATCATGGTGGCGCCTGCTTCTTTGCCATTTGAAAGTGGTGTGATATATGCGTTCAGGTATGCAAATTTAGCGAATTAAATATGCCTAATTGCCCTGTATCACTAAACGGTACATCGTGATATACAAATTCCTTCGCTATGTGAAGACCACTCTGCCAGGGTGGAGGTGGGTGTCGGTAGGGCTGGGGAGGGTAATGGTTGGGTGGGTGTCGGGAGTTGGGACCGGTAGAATTCGGGGGGGACGGGTGAGGTGTTGGGGAGGGGGGATACGGGTGGTGTGTGTGGAGGGGACGGGTGGGGTTCCATATTGTAGAACCCCATACATTGTCAGGTGCCTCATTTATCGATTTTAGTGATCGCGACATTCGGCGGGTATTTTACGCATCGCGTGAATCCGAGTTCGCTTGTTCATTCACGCTGTAGGCTAAAGAGATATATTTTGTGTTTTTTAGTTGGATATCACTTCCAAATCCCAGTAAGGGCTATCTTAAGTGGTCATTGAGCCGTTATTCATAATAATCCCAATAGGGATGCCCCAAACCGACCAAAAACAAAGAAACATAATATCTCTAGACTATTAGTGATCGCATTTTTTCACCGCTTAGTAAGTGCATTTCCAGCCATATTAGCTATACCCATCTTGGATGGATCTTGGTGGCATCATGTACATTGATCTGTTGACTTACATGGATATACGAAACTTGCAGTACTAGGTTAGACCGCTATCATTTATAGTCTCTTTAGAGCCA
>JAMKCH010034304.1:0-27814 GCA_023653785.1 Ophioderma brevispina
CATTTACGTATTTACTCTTTGTCAAAACACCGGAATTCAATACGCATCTACTACGGTTTCAACTATTTAGCTATATTTACAACACGTTTATTCGCAATCCATGAATCTAAATCATCTCTCAAGCAGTTTGAAATACATCAACCCTAGCACGAGAGACACTATGGGAAGGGTATTACCTGAATTGGGTTACATACACCTTCAACATGGCGACCTCCTGGGTCAACAAGGCAGCCTCCAGGGAAAAAACAACTGTCGAAGTTCGATCTTTATAGTATAGAAACTTTTGATCGTTAAATGGTCATTTCCTAGTATGATAAATTACATGTCAACAAACAAACTAAAAATTTAAATAATGCTTTCATAATTTGTCATTTTGATGGACATGACTAATATCGATAACAACTATAATTCATATTGTCAACCTCAACTTTAATTTGTAATGCAACCTATACAGCAAATTAACGACAATTTCGTTATTCCTAAATTGGTCATGCAATTTTAAAAAAGTGAAAATTTGTATAAACCATGAGAATATCTGGGATGATAAATCATTTGAAAAGCTAATAATTGTTAATTGTACATTATGAAACATTTTTAACTTATTTTTGTAATGATCAAAAATTCAATTCCCTGACAATTTTTTAATTTGTCAAATAAGACCCTTTTCGCGACAAATTAATGTTTTCAAGTGCTTGGATAAAGATTGAAAATATCATTCAACACATAACGCACGATGTTGAATAAACACCTTTTGAACGGCTTTTGAATGACCCATTAAAGTAATGTCATTCTATGATGAACCCTAGTTTTAATTGCCGCTTTTTAACTACACTTTTATAATACTCAATGACGTAAATCGATTTTATTTTTCCTTATTTAATGCGACAAAAATTAATTCACTTTTTTTTACCCAATTTTGGCCCTTTCGTGAGCCGTCACTATTGGTATGTAGTTCTGAAAGGCTATTTCTCAATTTAATCAACCAACGGCAAATACCGGCAAAATTTTTTTTTGGTATTTGTGCGGAAAATTTTAAGGTAGACAATTATCAAAATTTCCTGCAAATCCTTTGATCATGAGAAAATTTTGCAAAAAAACCCGACCTTTGGCTATAACCAAAATTGGCATTACACAAGGGTCATTGATATACCATAAGGTTGAAAATGGGACGATGTCTGTGGCACATCCCCCTATGGTCAGTTGTGTTGAGACTTCCCCCTAGCTTCCCCGGTCAATTCTATCAAAACTAAATCCTATACTTAAAAATCGGCCATCCCCCTTTTAATTTCATGCCAACTGCAGGGGTTGTAAACCAACCTGCTTTTCTCGACTATAGAATAGCTAGTATATTTACTTTAGGCCGAAAATGTTTATGTCCTTGTCATTCGACCTCCCAGTCTTTCTTGAGCATGCAGTACAAACTGTGACCAAGGACGCGAGTGTCCAGTCAGTTTCTTGTATTCTATTAATAGTCAGGCGGAAGGTCACCAATTATATTTCTTCCAAAATACGTTAATGATCATGTCTAATTAATGAATACAAACAAATAGTTTAAACGTATTGTTCAAAACTGATTTATGAGGTTATCTTTATTCCTCTTATGTTTTTGTTTCCACAAAATAAATAATTTTGTGAAATAAATATCCAAAGATGTCAAACTCGCCCACTCGATCCACGGATGTACGCGAGAACAAAAAGGTCACGAATTTTTGCAACAAAATAAGCGTTGGTGATTCATTAGACAGTCTTTAATGACTTAAACTACTAGTATACAATTCTCTGAATGTGTTGCAGTAGGCCTTCTTCTTGTTCTCTTTTATCACCAATAAATAATAATTTTACATAGAATCGCACAAAGGGTCAAACTCGATAGTACTCATGGGTTAATTAAAGCACCAACATGGAGACACTACGTACCATAGAAAAACGTACCCCTCATTTACGTATTTACTGCTTTGTCTAACCAACCGGAATCAATACGCGGCTACTACTGTTTACAACATGTTTTAGGAGCTATGTTTCAGCACGTTTATTTTGCAATCTTCAATGGAATCTAAATCATCTTATCCGCATTTGAATACCTACACCCCGGCAATCGAGAGACACGATGGAAGGTGTATTACCTGAATAAGGTATACACACTCACAACATGGGTGCGACCTCTGGGTCAACATGTCAGCCTCAGGGAAAAACAACATGGCGAATTATTATCATTATATTATCGAATGAGCGACAATTTGATACACCTTTGAAAGGATCGGAGCAATTGTTAGCCGTTTCCCCAGTAGATTCTTGAACAGTTTATTTCCATAGCTAATAATCCATAAATCGCAGATGGGCAAACTGTACCTTTTTAATAATCCTTATGACACAAACGCACAAAGGGGGGGGGCGTTGGTATAACATTTGAACGCATTGGAACATTTTAGAATATTGCTCTGCACCACCTTCTCCCTTATTTCTCAAATAGAACACTGGGGATCCTTACAAACTTTTGATATGTTACTCCTTACATCATCAGGAAACTATCATAAAAAAATCATCTTTTTAGGACGAAAATAAAAAAACCTGTTTTAAACTACGGCCCGACCGACCCTGATTTCCGTTTCGTCGCAGATTTTTTTTTTTTAGTTTTTCCAAATCATGTACAATCAGCCTGTTTTTAAGCCCAAATTGATCAATTTTGGCAATATTTAATATTTTAAAGAAAATTTTGTTTGTCAAAAATTTTTTTTTTTCATTTTTTCATCTCGATTTTTCAGATTTTGGGGGCTATTTTTAGGTCAATTTTTTGAGCTCCAAAAAGAAAAAAATTTAAAAAAGAAAAAAAAATCGCCCGACCGACCAAACCTACATCCTCGAAAGGTCCGCGCTCGCCCGCGCCGTAAAACAGGGTTTTCTTTTTTCGTCGCCTTACCAGTGAATTTCCAGGGTGTTTCTTTCTAATATATCTTCGGACTCACTGGCGCTGATGCCAGTACTGCCTGTAAAAAAAACGTTAATTTTACAAGGAAAAATACCTGGCAGCAATTCTGCCAACAATTATACCAGTAAAAATTCAAGTAACTGTAAAATTGATTTAATCAAAAACATAAACAGTATTTGGAGAGATTGTTAATTTGTGGAGAATAAAAAAGCACGACGACAAGCCTAACTTTTTAGGCCCTATCAAGAAATTTTTTACCGGTTCATATACTGTAAAACTTTAGTTTGGTGTAAAAATATTACATCAAACCTTGTAACTAACAGTACAATTTGAACGAAAACCTGTAAACCTGTAATTTTAACACGCATGTTGTTGGGCAGAAATTCTGCCATAATTTTCTGTAAATTTTACGTATGTTTTCCCTGTCAATTTTAGTACTTAAGCGGAATAATTGAAAATTCATAAATTTGTCTAAATAAGTTGAATGCTCTTATATTCCAATAAAGGCTCCACTGTTTTTAAATTGAGTCATATAGGCCTGGAAACTGACATAAAGTTCACAGTATTTTGGCTGTATTTCCCATTACAGTCAAATAACTGTAGTTTTTTTACATATTTTACTGTTAAATTACGCTTAATTTTTTTTACAGTTTGTCTATGGCCATCCACAGGGCCATACTCAGGATTTATTGGGGGGGTGGCGGGAACAAATCTGAAAAAGTGACCTACCCCATAAAGCTGGACTTTTATGGACGTCTCATTACCAAATAGTGAACTTCCTTGTCAAAATTTCATCTTAATTTTGGACCTTTAGCAAAAAAAAAGGCAAAAAGTGGACGCTTTTTCCTCCCTTTGGATGGGGGGTGGGGTGCGACCGCACCCCCTGCGTACTGGCCTTGCCATCCAGTATCAATATGATACCATCCCCTAGCTGGCTGCATCAAGCCAGGTAAAGTATTTTGGCCAGACAATTGGTATTGAAATGCGGTTACAATGGCTCCAAAATCCTGCGGGCGTTCTGGAACAAATGTTTCATTTTTTTTTTGGTTGCCCTAAACATTGTTTATTTGGTACCTAGTCCAACTATGATGAGCCTTTCGTTGTAGACAAAATTAGACCACAACTCAATAGCAAATGTCGCATCAGTAAACTATTTCTGTTGTCAATTCCCTGTCTCGTTGTTCTTATCAGATTGCACCTTGTTGTAGAGTATTAAAGAGTGGAAACATCTCCAAATCTAACCATTGTATTACTATCACTCTTCTTCCTATAGAGGAGGTTATGGTAAGTATTTTTGGATTTCCTTGGATGCGCCCCCTCTAATAAGACAATATAGGACAGACTCTCAATGCGCCGAGTTACATTGAAACATTGTAGACTGGGGTTATCTTTATATTTATTGCCTTACCCTTCAGCCAAGACTCCTGCCATACAGCGAGGCTGCGTTGGCATCATAGAGGACTTGCCAAAATCGCGTCCCCACATTTTTCAATGGGGGATAATGGTGGCCATGAGACGTAGTCTTTTGTCAAAGACTCGGTTTTATACAGTCGTTGGGGGGGGGGGGGGGGGGGGCACTCAGAGAGGTTTCAGCAGAACCTCTCTGAGTTGCCAACTTGGGTTACCAAGTTTGGTGGTCCCTTTAGTTGGTAGTATCCGGTAGTTTATCTTCCATAGAACGTAATACAGTAACAAGGTCTGTATAACACAGGAAGGGGGGTCGGTAGTTGTGAGTTTCATTCCCCGCCCCCTTCCTTCCTTCCGCCGCGTTTGAGAAAAAACAGTCTAGTAACAACGACATCTTATCACGATTGTTTTAACAGCTGGTCTTATTCATTTATATACCAGGCACCACAACCCTTAAGACAACTTTTCATTGACGACCACGCCTTAACGGACGCTTAACATATTGCAAAGCTGACCTTCCACCATGCATAAAAAGAAAAAAGAATATAAAAAGTAGTACAATCTAAGCGGTCGGACCTTTTGTATTTTTGGGGGGGGTTGCGTCGCACCCCCCCGCACCCCCCCTTGGCTACGCCCTGCTCCCCCGGACTCTTCTGCTTTCATTCCAACACACCGGTAAGTACGTAATCCTGTTTCTAAATAAAGTTGTTGGCGTAAATTGAACAGTGTTTGAAAATTCTCAAGACTTGGAAAAATATGAAAGGCATGTGGGAAAAATAATGCGCCCGTAAGATAGCTGCTGTGTTAACTTTCCGTGTCCCTGCGAGTACCGCAGTACCCGACAAAAAACGTTCAATTCTCTGGGTTCCATAGGTTCAGACCCAATTACGATACAATTAAAAAACAACAGATTAACGGACCCTCTGATGCAAAAAACCTCCATAGAACCCCTTCGTTTTTCAGAGAGATATTTGAGATTTAGAGTGTCATTACCACATTTGGCTATGACGGACTGATAACGCTTAATCTCTCGCGCCGTAGTTCCAATTTAGAATAATATCTTTCGCAGTCTGTGAACCAACAGACTACACAGTGGGAATTACTTACCGGCAAGCCGTACCTACGCTGTGCTGCTGGTCGCCTGCCGATCATGAGAATATCCCATCTTAAAATTTAAACGTTGCCGTTTGTTTTAAAACACTTTACTTGCATCGTACAAAAAATCCCCTTTCGAAGTGGTCAAGTACCAAGAAAAACTGAGAGTCCACGTATTATTTTGGCGGGTTTATTAAGATAAAAAAACAAACCCCCTTAACAATTCTGTAAGATTTATCGTGTTTCAGACCTTGTTGGTTCTTTGCATACTGATGAAGTTTGACCACAAACAAAAAAAATCACTGAATTCGAAAATTCCATTCAGGAAAAGTGTTTTTCACATATTTTGTGCCCAAAAATTGCTTCATGGACACCAAATAGCAACACTTTCCCGGAAGGAATTCTTTGATTTAGCATCGTTCATTTCGATGAACACTGTGGTAAATGAGGATCAATGGGGTACTGTCATAAAAATATCTATTCTAATATTTACATAACCACTGATTTTCCTGTAAACAAATAAGTACATTTTCCTAAAAAAATGGCCTGTTGGTGATGTGTTCCGTTTTCTTATTTGCCTATATTTTCAGAGCATGAGGTTTAGGTTTGTTTTGTAAACAAACTGGTAATAAATCTGGCCAACAGTCATGCTCTAGGGTCTTAAGCTCGTTATTTTTGCTTTTCAGAAATTCCATTTTTTGGATTGTGACGAACCTCCTTTTTGAAATCAAAATCAAATTGTACAAAAACTTGGATTATATCAATCTTGGATGATAACAGTCTAATTTTTTTTCGAACACAATTTTCATAACACCCTATATAAGTTTTCTAACTTAAGCCACTATCAAGCGATTTCTTCACAATGGAACGAATCAACGCCCTCTACATTTTTCTTCAACATCCTTTTTGGTACTGTTGTATTGGACATTGGTTGTGGTAAAGACCTTCTGTAAGTGGCTAACACCACGCCGTATTGTCCCAGACCGCTTTCAAATGCTTCAGTGTCTGTTTTTTCCACAAAAAAGTAATATAAGGTGTTGATATGACCTAACACTAGCATTTAGAGACACATGGGGCATTTTGAATTTGGGAAAACAAATACTGAAGTGCTTTAGTAACTCCGAAATCTGTAAGAGTAGCCCTATTTCATGTTTCTTGAAGCCTGCAATTTATAACGTAATAATTGTACTCTCCTGCAAATCTTTAGTTTCCATGGTAATTCCTTAGATGCGCCATGGCAAGATTCCAAGCGTTGCATGGAATTAAAAGTTTGAAGAGCCCACATCTTTGCTTATGTTGAAGTAAACGATAATACAGAGACAAATATCATTTTGTATAGGGCGTGACGAGGTCGTCCAAATACTAAAAGAAACGGTTAGTACAAAAGAAGTTGTTTTGATCAAATTTGCAAACGGCAACAATTTTTCCTTTTCCCTGGGGGGGGGGGTACTAACATAGGAAAGAGGTAGGTACCTATGTGCCGCCGATATGGGTCCATTTTCACGCTTACTATAACAATGGGTCATTTTTTCCCCACCATGCTACTATTAATGGGTCACTTTTTGAGGTCCTTGCTACGGAATAAAAATGGGTCCATTTTTTCATTTTTGGTCTCAATTTACTATGAAATGGATCACTGTCTGATTTTCGGTAATCACAATGACAATAGTCGATTTTTCTTTCTGATTTTCGGAAAAAGTTACTATGAAAATGGGCCGATTTGTAGGTTACTATGAAAATGGTGTCCGAAATTTCAAAGCCACTAATAAAATGGGGCTCAAAATTTCGGAACCCACTATAATAATGAATGGGTCCATATTTTTGAGCAATTTTGTCCCCTATAACCATGGGCTGATTTTTTTGACGACCCGGTGGACGCACACCTGTAGTACCTGAAACAAATTTTGGGTCGAGTTACCCCCCCCCCCGTGACTTTTTTTGTATCCTACTCCATGCACAGAATAATGTGTCAAAAGTCTAGAAAATCAACAATGGGGACATGTACAAATATGGGATATTTTTTTTTTACAGGGGTTAAAGTAAACATGTCACATTGTTTTGAACCTACACCAACTTATTTCTGGTCTGAGGATTAAAGATATAGTTTTTGCCATATCTACGGTCATTAATTTCATGTATAGGCTCATCACGGTATCAAGGTCATCCTGGGGCTTAATTGTTCAGAGTGTTTCCGTTTTGAACGAACTAGTTTGAACTTGTTTTGTCTGGTCTATCCTATAAAAGAAAACAATGTATATTTGCTCTGCAATTGACATTTTTAATATGTACATTAATGCATTAAAAAGCATTAATGACCCCATAGGATATCTTATCGACCAATGTTACTTTTTTAACCCTCTAATTTAATTGACCAAATGATGATTATGCTGGAATGAGTGCAAGTATTATATTTCATCATCCTTTGAGACTATATGAAGAATTGGGACCATTTTGAAAAGCAATCGTGAGGTCATTCTGAAATGTTACCCCATGATGACCTTGAAACTTTATTTGCCTTATAAACCATTAACCTATACCCACGATAGGTCAAACTAATACCTTTTTAATCCTTAGGATATGTCCAATGTTTTGTATTAATTTCAGTACAAATATACTACTTTATATTTTCCCCTGTACACACAAACCTTGCCTCCCTGAAAATACATGTGCCCCACTACTCCTTAAACTTCAGACTTTTGATATGTTATTCTCTTAACGTCATTCCAGTATATATAGCCAAAATTGTTTCTTTTGCATTGTCAAAAGAACGCACATGATACCATAACTTGTGTGTGCATACTTTAGCATTTTTTCACACACGCGTCAATCTCTTTTCATCAAATTACATTGAAAGCATTTAGTCAAATATTGGATACACACGGAACGTTTTCACCACATTTTACATCAAACTACAATTGAAACCGTAAGTCAAACGATTTGATAAACCCAGACTTAATATTTTACATAGCACTTTACTAGTATTAATGCCAAATCTGCATTATTGCAAGCTCAAAACAGCTTATAATCTATACTAAGCCTCCTGGTTTTACTGCTGACCAAGTTGTTATTCTCAAAACTCTCCTTATATAAGGATTTCCCACTAGGTTTCCTTCCCTCTATCTCTACTAAAAAATCTTAAGGCATTAATAATCACAAATCTACCCTTGCACTGCGACCAATGGTGTCCACTAAATTACTCATCTGCATTGCACCCCAAATTTTGCAATCTGTTTGATCTCAATCCTAAACAAAGTTGACGTCATTTTCTAAATATATAGCCCTTTTTGGGGAATCCCTTCATCTCTTGCCACATATATCTAGTTGGAAACAACAGGTGCATATCTAACATAGCAGTCGGGGAATTGCAATGTTTTCGTTTATATAGTAAACAAAGTATTTTCCCATGAAAATCTTTTCTCATATTAATTTGTAGAAATAAAATAATTTTTAGACCCAAAATGGAGGTTAATATAACACCAGGCGTAAGAATAGGCATTTGCATTCCGCGGTAGACGTGTCCGGCGTTTAATCATGGTTATTCGCAACCTCCCTATTTTCCTCCGACGATGGTTTTGTAAACCGATAAAGAAATCACTCTCTCTTCCCCTGCTTTTGAATCCTTTTCATTTGAAGTATTGGCTGCCGTCGCTGTCACTGAGCACGGGATTCTGTCATTGGGGGTGAGTTCATTAGTTTTTTTTTTCAATTGACTCACTGGCGTAACCCTTGGATCTTTTAGAATGTTGTTGTTCTAGTGTTTTTTATTCCGAATCACTTCACTAAAAGTTTTCGAGAGTATGCTTTGTCCAGGAAAAGCAATAACTTTGAGTTTTGCGTGGCGTGGCCCGCTTAATTGAGGCAACATTTTGCATCCCCTCAACTAAAGATTGCCTTTCATAAGATTCAATCAATCCGCTCGTGATGTGAACCGGTGTGAAGGTACGTATGTCCCGGGCGGAGCCCAGTCCAGGCTCCTTGACGACAAGAAATAAAGCGTGAAACTAATTTGGCGTGAAGAGTCAACGTAATCGAGTTCCCTATTCATTACCGTTGTATATAGCCGGACTGCGAGTACGCGGACTATGAGTACTTCTACACCTGTGTCTAGAAAACGCCCTAAATTGGTCCTAAACCTCTAAGTTGAGGAGCATGGTCGCTTCAGTCTTATTGGATTTTTGTTGAGCAGGTCCTCGTCAATATCATGTTTGTTTTTTAAATGCCTGCCTTTTTGTTGCTGCTGTAGCGAGGATATTGAATAAAGTTTTGAATATGCATATGCATACTGTCTTTGTACGGCTTGTTTGCTATAAATAAAAGGTATGGCTTATTGGAAATCGCCGCTGCCTTTGTGATGGCAGTTAGGAAAATTCTACAAATTGTGTAGTGAAAAAGCAACAAAATATCAACCATATGATGCAAAGACAAGTCCACTTACAGTGTCGGGTCCAGAGTTGGAAAAACAGGGGCCGCAAAGGCAGTTAGAAATTGCGTGTTTCAGCAATACGTTCACTGGTCCATAACTCTTTCACATGTATTATAGCTTGGAATTTCGTATACTTGTCCACTAGTTGAACAACAATAAGCCTAATTCAAATAAGAGCACCAAAATCACTAAATAACCTGTCCCTATATAATTTTAAACGAGGGTATTTCAAAATCGTAGTGTCAGAATAATATTTCAATTCAATTAATTTGAAAACCCTTTGAAACGATTAATCCTTTTCAATCAAATCCAAGGGAACCGCCAAACTTCCTCTTGGGGACAATATTTGATTTTTGTAACATCATCCGAATTTATCAGACATGATCATCTGAACAGCAGAATCAATGTGAGGAATTGTTTTTTTTTTGGCGGTAAGGGATGCATGGGAACTCAAGCTTGTGTTGAACTTTACTTTCAATGTAAACGCGTGAAAATTCAACTCCCAAAAAGAGGTGAAACCATTGTAACACCAAAAATGGTGGTTTAAAGAGCGAATTGCCACTCAAAAAGAGTGAAAACACTCCAAAAGAGTGGATTTACCGAGGAGTTAAAACGAAGGACAACACGAAAACGAGTGGAATCCACTCTTTTTTTTTAGGATGTTCGCTCTCTGTGAGAGGAATAATGCTCTTTTTTTAAGTAAAACCACTCATTTTTGGAGTTGTTGGACAAAGAGCTCCTCTTAAATGGCGATTGAAATTTTTCCTCGTTTACATTTAGAGGGTAGAGACACAGTTCTGCAGCAGACTATGCAGGGTAAGATTATTAACGGGAAATATTTTTTACAACACTAAAAGAAAAAAAATGAAGGGAGCATAGTGTAAGATCAAGCCAAAATAACTGCTTTTATCTAGCCCTTGATTCTAATCATTATTTAACAGTCTCATCAACTACTGTGGTAACACCCTGTAACAGGATTCTGGAAGCCTATACCAGAAGACTGTGTGATGTGAATCTGCACGCGAAGAATTCGTAAGTGTTTTCTCATTAAAAAGTTCCATGCACTAGGTTATACACCCACACTCTCCACGGTATCTAAGAAAATTGCAACGTTGAGCATTTTCTTCACATTTAAAATCCTCACAGAGAAATAGAACAACATCACACCCTCAAAGTACAAGCTAAATCACCAATAACCAAATTTTCAACATTATCAGTTGATGAAGAACGGGAATAAAAAAATACGAATAAATTTATTCCGTAATTTTCAGCACTGAGTGCTGCCATCAATTGCAGCAGACATGCATTTTTAGCCATTAAAATATGGCGGAAGATATCACCTCCGGGGAGGTGGGAAGAGTTAAGAGTAGTGTTTGGCAACAGTTGATCATTGTATATTATATTGGCGAATTGGGAATGTTTGTACTTATAGTGGGGGTAGTCATTAAGAGAGGTCAAATATGGTGAGTTACTTATTATTGGAAGAGTAAGATATGGCAAAGTTTGGGATGTGGCGTCTTATGTTGATGTATTGGGGATGGTTTGAAAACCTTACAAAATTGAAGGCCTTTTTGTAGAGTTTTAAATGTGGTGAGTTATTTCAGAGTATTGCAAGAGTTGTGTTTGGTAAACAATATGGTTTGGTGTGTTAATACGAAGAAATAAAAAGGAGGTTTGTACTTGTCAAGTATAGGGAGGGTAGTTTGGAGGGATACATATATGGTATGGTGAGTTGTCACCTTTACAGTACAGAAAGTATTTTGATGTAAAATACTATTTGATATATTGAAAAGTAATGTTGGGAAGAAGCAAACAAAAAAATTATGATACTCTGTGGTAACTCGCCATATTTAAACTCTCGGGAAAACCTGCCTTAATTCAAAATGTAAACATTAACACCAGTCATAACACACCACACTTTTTTAACGTAACTCTTCTAATACTCTGACGGTAACAACTCACCATATTTTAACTCTCAAAATGACTCCCCACTTCAAGTACAAACATTTCCACTAATCACTACAACACGCTACATCACAGCGTTTGCTAAATATAATTCTTCAAATGCGTTGCTTTTGAAGTGACAACTCACCGCATTTCAACTCTCCAAAAGATCTCCCTACTTTTAAGTACAAACATTCACAACATGACCTTCCGTCGATTGATTTTTATTTCCGTCGGTTAATATTTTCTATATTATGTTCTCATTACATACAGCATATTATTTCAGATTATATTCCCTCATGAATTATTATGTTCATTGATTGGTTTAAAAAAGTGCGTCACATGACCACAAATAGTTTACTATTTTGAGCAAAAGAGAGGCGAAAGAGAGATCACAGGGAAATCGACGCCTTTTTCCTCCCTAGGGAACTATCGCCTATTTCCCTCTAATCCTCGATACCCCTGTTATCAGTTCCTTTATCGTTCTGTTGCTGTGTTCAATACGACTAGCTACGACTGTTGACGTTATGCATAGAGTGCACAGACTCTTACTTGTATTCTCAAACGTATGTGTACGTTCGTATAGTTATTGCTCTAAAAGGAACTTTGACGGCATTGTTGAGGAGCTATTTCGTCGACACCACCGTAGCAACAACAAAAACATAGCTGCGCCCAGTTGGGAAACCTCTGCAGAATATTAAGAATAACAAAAAAATAATTACGTATGTTCTGTTTTTCAGTGTTCGAGGAGTTGTGTAATACCCGGTGATTCCCGCGGTGGTTTTTATTTAATTGGCATGGAATTGACAACGCTGATATATCTCAACGCTGCATCACATGATCACTGTGCACGGCATGACGGAACAGAAAGGTGACTAAGTAGTAGTATGCTGCAGTAATTCCGGGAGTAAGTTCGGTACAGACTTCAGCGCATTATTTACTCGAAAACTTGTTGATATCAAGTGGGGCGGACTTTTCCCTCCTCTGCCAAAAAGGCAGATCAATGCTAAAGCTCTTGCCTAGCCTACCTAGGCTAGCCTAGGCTAGGCTAGCCACAGACTACAGTACAGGCAAGGCCTACTTGTTAAGTAGGCCTCAGCATCAGTTTCACTTTTACCATCAATGAACAAAAAATATTTCAGAAGGATCTAAAAAAAATATTTAGGATCATGAGGATCTTTGTGGAAATCTATTGGTCCCCTCTGTGAACTGGAGGGCGTGGGGTACCATTTTCCCTCGATCCTTCGGTCTCATGGAAAATAGTACCCAACCAAACCACCAAAAACAACCGCCCTCCAGTTCACCTCGGGGGCCAATAGATTCCCACAAAATCCCTCTGATCATTAAATAATTTGATATAATATTTCATGGGCAATAATTGTCAGGGAAACATAGTTCATAATCTAAACAGATACCTATTCATTTGTGTGTATAGTCTGGTAGCTAGCTGGTGCTCTAATGTTCTAATGGCTGCGCCCATGGGCAAGGGGACAATTTTTTTTATTCGTATTAATAAATTCGATCCAACTGACTGACATATGTACCAAAATTGTTTTAGTTACGAAACACCAAAAGCTACCAAACTCGCAGCTCAGCACGTTCGGTGCTCATCTAAAGTCGCTGCATCTATAGTGAGCAAATTGATGTGAAATTGCTGAGGGAGGATAAATTGGCTCAATTTTTTCCAAATGCCACTTCGTTGAGAACATGACATCTATACTAACCATGTCAATCATAAATTCTCACTTTCTTAATATAACTATTGCATTTCCACATTTTAAGCAGTTTTTACAGATGACATTCAACTTGCAAAAAAGCATAGTCTCATCACCCAGAGATTTTTGATTCTTACGGCCGCCAGGTTAGTGGGAATAACCTTTCGGGAGGAGTTCCTTTATTTACGGAAAGGGAGGATGATTTAGGTGACTCTGAAAAAAATGAGAAGGGGACCATGAAACTTTTCATCACGAGAGATGGGGAACCCTCTTTCAAATGGGGAAATTTCCTAAATAAGGAGAATGCGGAAAGTTCTCGCCGGAAAAAGTTCTTTTATTCCATTGGCGTAATAATGACCTCTCACTAGCAGGCCGCATGCAAATGTATCGGGGACATAAGCAGACGAGTCGTTTCCCGCCAATTTAGTGCTCTACAACCCGTGTGAATCGGAATATCGCAGGTGACTTGGTAGACTAATTCTAACCTTGCGCTTCGAGTCCACAAGCTCGAGTGTTTGTCATCAGTCTCCAGAATCGTCATTAGAAGGGCTTTTCACCATGAACGAAATTCTGGGATGTGCCAGCAATATGTCCTATTTATGGCACGCTCCACTTTCAATCATGGCGAGTTTCATGCGCTTTCTAGCGAGTTAACCCCGCTATATGTTCGAGTATCAGCGCTGCTATCCAGTTTGAACTTCTATGTGCCGAGTTTCATAAAGCAGGCCAGAATCAATCATGTCCAGAATAAATCATGCCGAGTTTTAAAAACTGGACATGATTTTTTTTCAACATGTTCAAACTGAACATGATGTTTTTTTCTCAACATGAGCAAATTCGACATGATTTTTTTCTTACCATGAGCAAACTCGACATGATTTATTTTTGACACATCCAACCAAAAATCATGTCGATTTTCCTCATGTTGAGAAAACTCATGTCGAGATTTTGAAATACTGGACATGATTTAATGTCAACTCACCAGATGAAAGCAAAACTCGATGTATAGAGGGGACAAACTGGACATATAGCGCGTAAACTCGACATATAACGCTGCACAACCGACAATGGCGGAGGGAAACTCGATACCCGCGTGAAACTCGACATGCGCGGCGGGAAAACTCGCCATGATTTGATCGTGGAGCGTAAACTGGACATGATTATGTCAAACTCACCATATAGAGAGCACAACTCGATGTATAGAGGGCAAACTGGTACAGATAGCGCTGTAAACTCGACTATAACGCTGGCACACCGACATATGGCGAGGAAAACTCGATACACGCGCGTGAAACTCGACTTCGCGGAAAACCACTCGCCATGATTTGATACGTTGGGCGTGCCATAACCTATTGCTCGTCTTTATGTGTATGAATGATTCATTTCAAAGGTGGGGATCCGATCATGCATGGTCAGATTTTTTGTACATTTTCTGAGCGTATAACCAAACTCTTTATTTTGATTTTTTTAAAATCAGTCCCGCCGTTTTGGAGAGCATGTTTACTAAATTGGCACATTGGACAGTGTTGTTATTAATTTGGTCGACCACATTTGAGACTTATCTTGTTCATAACCTGCATCAAAGGGAAGCATTTGCTGGGCCTTAATTTTCACTGGAGAAAAATGAACTTTTCCGCCTATCAAACTTTCAATTTCTGATGAGTGAAGTGGGAGCGACACCTTTAATGCATTTTTGTGATAAAGATGGGGTCGCCTTTCCTTAATTTTCATAATTTGTTAGAAAATGTGGCCAATTTCTTTAATCTGGAGCCAAGTTCCCTAAATTTGCTAAAGCGTTTGAATAATTAGGGAAAGTAACGATGGCAAATCCAAATTTGACCCAAGCAGGTCAGGTATAACGCGTGGATCCCATTTTGCATTTGGGCATAACTGCCGTAGACAGGTCTGTCTTCCAAACTCGTCGGCGGCATGTCCCTACCCCAACAAACTGGAGCCGGTGAGCGTCCTTGGATCTTTTCTATTTTCCTTTATTTATCTATAATATGCTAACACCTCTTTATTTCTACTTGTTTTCCTATTTCAGTACAAATTCTAGCGATATTTACAGAGTGAGAACAATGTTAAAGTAGGTTCTCATTGCCATTTAATCCAAAGCGTAGCCGGGGGGGGGTTGGCGCAGGGGTATTTGTTCCCCATATGATGTCCATGGGGTCGTGTAAAAGTAATCATAGTCCGGCAGGTATCATGTCCGGGGTCCATAGACGACACGGAATAAAGCGTGAACTATGTTGCGTGAAAGTCAACTGAATCGATTGCCCTATTTTCACCATTGGTTCCAGGACTGTGAGCACGGAGGACTATATCTCCTGGCACACCGGTACATTTTGTCTAAAAGCCATTGCTTTGACGGTGTGATGCATATGCACTAATTGGATTACGCCGACCAGACTGAGATCCTTTAGAAAATAGTTGGTCAATTAGCTGGACTTCAGTACTTCAGCTGGTTTATGTGATGATTGCCCCCCCCCCCCCCCCACACACACACCACCACTGGCACCCGCTCTTCCATTTCGAGGCCTTCCGCCAAAAAGCGAAACGCCCGCGAGCCGATTTTTTTGGTGGTACTTAAACACAACTCTTGGAAATGATCGTTTACGTGCGTGCTTGCGTACATACGTTACTTGTTGGAGAACATCAGCTATATTTTTGCATGTTCAAACTTGTTGTATCACTTATTTGTCTTATGTTATGGCTGATTTTATATGTCGGTCAAGAAAGCCACTTATTACTCTAAGAGCATATATTTTGTCGACATCTCAAGAATGGTGGCGGAGGAAGATGGTTTTTTTGAGATTTGCCCCGGTGCGAGTCCATTTTGCTCATTCTGATGTTACCTTAGCCCTGCAGCCCAGAAGGTTCCTACAAAACGCCCAAGTTGCTGACGTGTGGGCTGAAGCAGAGTGGTCTAAACACGCTAAACGGATATTCACACACATAAAAATATCATTGCTGCCGGATCGCGCCGTGGCTTCCCGAGATTTTCAAGATGGCCGGCCACAGTGAACACGTACCTAGTTGAAAAAGTCGAAGGAGTTTTACAAATGCTGCATGTTTCTTTTGATTTCCTTACAGGTATCGCTCTGTAACAACGACAACTAAGTATTTGATGGCGCTTTCCCGTGTGGATTTTGGGTCCATGCAGACCACCTAATCCGAGATTGACGGATGAACCAAAAGATTCTATCAAGAAAGAATTGCAAACGATTAGGTTTCTTCGACTGGATCAATTAATGAAAGACATTCATTTTTTTCCAAAATATACCTTTTACGATACATTCAAGAATTATATATGTAACGTGTGTGTGGCGTTGGGTTAAAGTTTCGAATTCTAACTATTGTTAGGAGTTCTTGATGAACATAGCGACGAAATTTTGTGGGCAAGGAAATACGGACTACATTTTATCCCCTTGCTAAAAGCCATGGCCCATGGGGCATATTGCGACAGCAGATTTCCTCTGTATAATTCTATTTACTTACAGGAGTGCATTGTAGGGTTCTTTTTAAGTAGAAAATAACATTGTGGATTATTTTACCATGTGGGGTATTTTACTTGACTTGTGGGGTTATTTACTAGAGTAATGTGTTACTTTATGTCCTATGACGGAATAAGCTGTTATCTAGTATTGATTCTTATTCCGTAAGATAGTAGAAAAGAGGATTTCTATTTTAGTAACTTATATGCCTGCCGCGCAATCGAGAGGGCTAAGAAAAATTAGTTAGTGTAGTAAACAAAATGAAAAAAAATGAAAAAATTCTAAGAGAAGTTGAAAAAAGTGTGTTTTAAGAGAAAAAAATTGTTATTAAAAAAAACGAAAGAATTCGTTACTATATAGTGACGAAAAGTGTATTTTTTTAAGAAAAGAGCTAAAAAGGGACTTTTTATGAGAAGATTTTTAGTGTAGAAACCCCCCACAAGGTAGACTCCTTTATAGTAGGTGTGGTGTGTTCCATTATGGTTAGGTTAACTTGGGTTTGGTTACTAAAAAGGCAAATTTCTACCAGACCCAAGGTCAAATTTGAGGCGGAAACTAGGTATGTGGGCAGTAGTAGTGGGTAGCAATTTAATGCATAGCTGCGCCCAAGGTGTCATTAATTATTTGGCATGTTAATGAGCCTCATTTGTCATATGTGCTCTGTGACTCATTTATATTAAAAGGTATCTTATACCAAGGTCCAAATTGACGACATGGTATGAGGATAGTGGTTGCGTACAAGTCCCATGCATTGATATTAATGAGTTTATTTACGTATTTTCTCCCCGCAAGTTAAGTAGGGTTATAAATGAGAATCGTTTCTAGAAGGTTGGGGGAAGGTGGTTTGAAGATGTTTTCTATAGTTTGAAGTGGTACTAAATCAGGAATTTTTGGGTCCAACCTCTGGGAAATGTGGGAAACTTGATAAAATTAAAGGGGTAAAATTAGTACAGGGTAAATTGAAATCAGGTTCAAAATTGTTGTTTAAGTGTTTACCAATTGCATGTGTCTCATTTATAAGGATTAAAAAGTATAGTTTGTCTACCGAACTTCAGTACAAGCGCAGTAGCCCTGGTAATGGTTTCAAGGTCATCCTGGGGCAAAATATCCAATGCTAAGATTTGTTGTGAAACTGGTGTTGGCAAATTATTGCTCTGGTCATACTGAAGCCAGAAAATGCTGTTAATTCTTGCAGAGTACAGCTCTGATATACATTTTGAGATCAGTTTGGTTGACCTATAGAACAGTAGCCCTTGATTACATTTGGCCCACTAATTACGAAACCAAATGCCAACCATTATAAAGCAGGGCAAGACGAACATGGTCGCCAAATTACAATAAAGTTTATGATATTTATCTATGACGATTTTATCATTGTTTACTATTAAGTCGGGATTCGACGTTTATTTAGAAAACAAAAACTTCGTAAATGGCATCTTCAGACCGGTTTTTTTAAAATGCTTATTTTCCGTTTTTTCACAAAGAAGAGAGTATAAGGGTGTTGATATGACCTAACACTAGCAATTTAGACACCAAAAACATGGGCATTTTGAGTTGCTGTATAAAAAAAATGATTGATAGTGGTTTAAATAAAAAAAACTATTGTAGAACTAAAGTCCTCCTGCTTTTCGTTATTACTTAACTCGTGCTGCGAAGGATGGGGGTGGGGGGGGGGCCGGATTGATAAAAACACCATCTTTTGGTGCCAAACTATTCATGTAATCGTCAATGACATTCCGCTCCTTTTCATCCAAAAACAAAAACATTACCGGCGGAAGGTAAGGTACAGGTGGATCCCAAAGTGATGGATAGGGGAGAGTGGCAAAACCACTTCGGGAGAGAAGTACAAATGCCAATACGACACAGGAATATTATAGACACGGAATGAAATAACTAGTTTATATACGAGCGTATTTAGAGCGTTTTAGTGCTATGTGTTTGAGCCAGTAAAATGGCAACCACCAAAATATCATTTTACCCCTATATCCAGGTTGTTCATACTTTCCTTAATTATGACGTCACATTGACGTCAAAATGGGGATGTGGTCTTCTTTGATAACTAATGGAAAGAAAAAAACTCTTCTGTTGACAAAATTATAGGAATCGGATGTTCAGAGTAACGAAATCACGGAGGGGTGGTGGTAACTAGTGACATGACATTAGATATCATGTACATACAATATGAAACCAAGTGTAGGCTGTTTGTTTCAAATCTTCTGTTTTTTTTCAAGTTTTCCCTCCTTTTAAATATTGTCTTTTTTTCAAAAAACAGTTTAGTCAGGAGGACTTGGGGTGAAGGGTGGGACCTGGAAGTACAGACTCTTTCTATCGATTGATTTCTGTTTATAAGGACCTAAGCCAATATTTTCTGGAGGGTGTGCGAATGTGCAGTGGCATTTTCTAAAATCCAATATGGCCGTCTACCCCTTCTCAAATTCATTCAAAAGGCCATTAATTTTGTGTTCTACATCCAAGTTTAAAAAACGAAGAGAATCTCTGGACAGGTTTCTTGATTGATGTGATCACATTACCATCCAAAGCGAATATGGCCCACCCCACATCCAATATGCCCGAAATATCAATTGAACCATTAATCATCAATATTTGTGTTATAGAGGGCATAATTCTGGGATTCTTACCCAGTTGGAACCCATATCAAGTGTGTTAAAATGCCATTATTACCAATCAAGATAGGGGCCAATATGACTGACTTTTAAGATCTGTTTAAAACCTACAATTGCCCATGATATTCATAATATATTGGCCGCCATTGAATTTTCAGCATATTGTCAAAACACAAAATTACAGACCGAGTTGTAATGTTTCAAGACAGATGCTATGCTTTAATTCAACTTTAATAATAATTTGGATGCTTCTAGAACTAAATACATACAGATTGTATTCGTAATTTTTATGTTTTAAGAAGCAGTAAAAAGGAAGCCATATTGGCCCCTATCTGACATTTTTGTATGTTAACCGAAACAAAAATGCCAGATAAAAAATGTAAGAATTGTTAATACACTATCCCATCTCATTCTACACCTTTATAATCATAATTAGTTGATGTTGTAACTACTTAATAACAGAACTAATATAAGTTGAAATATCTTAAAGGTGACTATATTGGCTGCCATATTGAATATAAAAAAAATGTCGATGCAAGAGGAAATGCCAAAAATAAGGGTCTCTAGTGATTAAATACATACATCTCATAAGTAAAGCATAAATAAAACATACTATGACAACTAGATACACGGCCTCTACAAGGCAAAAATGTGGAGAATGTTAAAGTAAACACTTGCAGAGTGTTTAATTGTAACAGTTTTAGCACCGAATAACAGGTTTAGTGTTCAGGAAACTGAATCTCCTATACAATGATTGGAAACTGTGAACTTGTAATGGAGGCACTGACGGCCATATTGGTCATCCAAAAGGATCCCAAGCAGGTGGTTAAGACTAGAGCCGGTCATTTATACCAATTTGTTCCATTGAAATGTGATAAGCGACATAAACAGACTACAGAATCAAGCAAGTTCAGTGAGCTCGTTGTATATTTGCGCGTATGGGATGGCATGTCTCTAAAACGTGCACCGGGATACAACTTCTGCCAAACAGGTGTCTCTGGAATGTCTAGGTTCGCTAACCAAGATGTCCACCCGTTGCTCATTTATCTAATATAAAATATGTGTGTAGCCAATCCATTGTATGAGATCAGTGGTTCAGGATCAATATGCATATCATAAAATAGGTATACTGGATCACATGGAAGCAAGCATATTGGATTTCAAAATGCATCCACAAAATGTTGCACACCTTCAAAAATTATTGGCTTAGGTTATAAGTAAACTAAAATATATTGATAGAAAAAGTCTGTACTCCATTTCCATCGTTCAGGCTGTGTGGAGCAAACTTCCACCTGACTAGTTTGCCTAAAATATGTTGTTACAAAACCATGTGGTAACGTAAAGACAACGTTTGTCCCCCCCCACTTTGATGATGATTATAGTTACATGTTAAAATTACGTTGAGAAGATTGTAATAAACGTTTAATTCAAAATATTGTTTAAATTTAGTGGGCGGTTGGAATCTGGCAAAATTGTCGACAAACCCCCTCCCTCGGTACAACAAACGCAACCACTTTATTCGAAAGATAGTAATAAATAATTTTAAAAATGATGGTTGTGGTCAAAACTTTGGTGGAAGGGGTGTTTTTTTGGGGTCAAAAAAAAAAATCACGTTTTTGAGCTAAAAAACTTAAGAATATTCAATTGATTAATTTTTTAGCAAAACACATTTTAATCAGGGGTCATGCAATATATCAATCTCTGACATTTATATTATAGATTTCTGTTTTATACAATATAAAAAGGGTCTGGAATTTTTTAGCCCCAAAAAATCAACCTTTTGTTTCCTAAAAAAAGCATCCATTTTATCACTGTCACCGCAACGAGTATTACTTGAACGCTTTGTGCACGTATATAAATCCTATATCAATAACAAAAATGGATACCATAAAAATAAAATTGTAATAGTTACCCTAAAAAATAAAAAATAATAATAATTTCGCATAAAAACTGTTTGCAGCCCAAATTTCATTTTTCGGCATCATAGAAATAATTCCCTGCCCACCAAAAATATTCAACCAAAACCATATTTTCTTAAAATCTGATATATTATCTCAAATAAAGGTGGTGTGTTTTGTCTGTGACGGGGGGGGAGGGGTAACTCGAAACTAGAGCACTTTTCAGTGCTCGGGCCGCTGCGACTATTAGCAAATCGTAACCAACAATGACGTGGAGCTGTGATTGACACTTTATGTTACGTTCCCTGCAATGGTTGAATTTTTAAGGGCCCCAGTTATTTACGTTTTGTAAGCTGTGAGTCCAAGCTGGCAGTTTAAATCGACGTTTATACACTTTTATTTTTAACCAGGGCAAAAGAAACCAATATATTAAGGAATTTTTAATATGCTCATTGTTTGTGTTATCCCCGTTTGTTCTTCAACACTTCATTCAGCAAAAATTTGTTTTCCATAATTATCCCACATATGTAAAAAGGGCGAACATACACTATGAAGCTAGTAAAATCTCAATTACCTTGGCACAGTTTAGTAGCTTTCACACCAATGTATTTAGAAAATACACCGCCTGGTTTTGGGGTATATGATATATGATACCCAGACACAAGGTCAGTTAATGGCAATGTATGTACAAGTACAACCCACTGAAATGTGTCCTTGGTGGATGAGCATATTTAAACTCATAGTGATAGGAGAGTGGGGGACTTGCGCCAACTGGGAAGAAATGAAAAAGGGTTAAACAAAAATCCCACCACCCAAAATTACAAACAAAATGAGATTTGCTTTTATACAAGCTTACGAGGTTTACATTTTACAGGCGTTTCAATCTTGCTAGTCCTCAATATGGCCCCCACCGCGATTAGAGCTAAACTCTGTTTAGCATCTTTGCAACTGCCCATCCGAATCATATCATCGGTCCTGTGGGAATCCACCAAGGGGACAATTCTCTCGGTCATCCAGACTGGATTTAGAAACTGAGTGTCCAGCCACCCAGCTCCTACACTTCGAACAAGCATTGTGAACAACTCGTTACAACAGTTAATGGAGACGGAATGATGGCACCATGGGGTTATAAAGGTTTTCAAGATTAACAGACTTGACCCACGACTTCTTTTTATGGAACTATTTGAAGTCTCGCGTGGTACACAATGCTCGGTGTCATATAGGGCTAATGTACAGTGTCCGTGTTGACTGAGGTCCAAAACCACCCATATGTTGTTGTGTTCTCAAGTGAGTGCTGTATGCATCATTGGTTTGACAGTGCCTTACCCAAAGGCCTCGTCTTACAAGGTCACGGTTTTATTTCGACACGTTGCATGGGACATACTCTCATGGGGGGGGACACTTAGATACGATGTAGCTGTTGTAACATATGGCACCAACACGGAGGTCCGCCTGTAGTTGTTCAAGTGAATCGATAGCCTAGCTGCACGCCTTTGTATCTCTCCTATCAATATTTCAAGTGGTATGTCTGAATGTGGATTCCACACCGTGCTACTGTATTCTAGCAATGGTCTCACCAGAGACTTATGGGGCCTGATCTTTATTCATATTGCGTAGGAGGAAGTTAGTGTTTGACTTTGGTGGGTAATTATGACAATGTGCGATTCCAATTGAAGTCAATGGTTTAATAACAACTCCTAGATTCTTTGCCTGGTCCACAGTTTGGAATGGTGAACAGTGGAGAGTATGCATAGCGAATGACATTTTTTCGCGAGTGATGTGATAATTCGCAATTGTCAGGATGGAATTCCATCATCCAAAACCTTCTCCCATTTGACAAAAGTATCAAGATCTCTCTGGGAGTAACTCAGCATAATTTCATTGGTGATGGTCATATTAAATCATGGTGTCGTCGGCAAATAACCTTGTGGTGGCGGGCGTGGAGTGTCAGGTTTTATGGCAATGTTATGGTATGTTAAAACACAGACAGGGGCCCCAACACTGAACCTTGAGGCACAGCTGAGTCCTGACAGAACTGGAATACTGGACGATTTTACTCCATCAACAACTATGATTGGGGATCGGTTATGTAGAAAATCTTGGACCCATGTTGTTTTTTTTTTTTTTTTTTTTTTTTTTTTTCTTTGCCTTCCATCAATGCATAACCAGCGAAGTTTTCAACAAGCCTATGGTGACCAACCTTATCAAAAGCTTTGGTGGAGAAAGAAAGCAAAGCACGCCGAGTCAGTCGGAGATATTCTGCATATGTGTTACAATGTCCTGTGCGAATTCTAAGAGATGGGGTCTCGCAGATCTTTTATGCGAAAGCATATGAAGGTTATACAGGATGTTATGTTGAGGCTTGGCCTGGGTCGAGTGGCTAAAAAGTGTCAATGAGCGTTGTTGCTATACAATAGACTTATTGGACGGTAATTTGCAGGACGGTACTTTTGCCTTTTTTTAAATATCTGAAATATGGGAGTTACATTCGAGGGTTTCCATTGACGTAAACACCCCTCAAGCAGAGACTTCCTAAAGATTGCATATAGTTAGCGGCTCGGAAATAACATCAAAGAACTCCTTCATAACCCGGGGACTAAAATTATCTGGACCGGCTGCTTTTCCAGGTTGTAAACTCTTCAGTAGCTTTTGCACTCCAGAACAGTAAAGGTGATGTCAGGATCGAAGATACCTGTTAAAGAGGTGGTTATGGTGGTTCTTCTAATCGGTTCCCAGAGTAACATGAGTAAAGGACTGACTGAAATGTTGGTTGTTAATTCTGCAGCCTTCCGAGCAGCATCTGTTATGAGCTTCCCATTCACTAGGGCTTTGTCTCCTTTTTATCTTTTAACTCCAAATCAATCCAAGGTGCCGAGTTCACGGTGTTTGTTTGTTTGAGTGGCTTGTGTGGTATGAAAAGTTAAATTCTCACTTTATGGAGCTCTTCTGTTCTATGGGACATAAGAATTTCCAACTTGGTTTCCTTACAAGGTATCCTACGAGGGGATTGGTTTCATACGGGTTGGTTTAATGAATCAAAGTTCGCATTAACGGCATGGTAAATACCAGGCATAACCTGAATACGATTATATGGTTAGGCCTGTAATAATAATGATGAGGTCCAGAGTATTTTGGCCTCTTGTTGTTTTTTACAAGTGGTGGAGGCCGTTATCTTCCAGATTTTGGATATGGTGTCTTTGGCTTGAGTGGAGTGATCTAGTAGTCAGTTCAGCCGGTAAGATTGTGAAATCCCCAGCGCAGAAAGGTCGGAGGTCAGCATTGGGCATGCAGGACGTTGCCTTTTTTAAACTTTCTCAATTTTAGCTTTAATTTGTATTTCCCATAGCCTTTGCTTTTTAATCTGAAGAGATAATTGTTTTTAAACCTTTTGTTGTCTACCTGTTGACATTTTTGATGTGTGGAGTGTGTTTGGTGATTTGTGCTCGTGTGAACACAAATCATACTGATCCATTCCTGTACTAGAGCGACACTATACATATATTGAATGATGCAGAATTCTGCATCGTCAGCCATATGGATTTATACAAATTAGTGATTTCATAACTACGAACTATATAGGGCCTACTATAGTTCGTCAGTAATTCTGAAACAAAATTGGCTACCGCGAGTAAGAACCGCGCGATGCCATCTTGTTCAGAAATTATGACGGCGATATAGGCCACTGCTGTATGAGAGTTTTCTAAAGCCAAGGACGTGTTGCTGTCTCCTGGGATTCCAGCTATCTACCGAGTGATTTTTGTGACCCTTGTCCAGTTTGGATCCCAATACTGATTTGGAACTCAATCTGGATGCCAAGTCCATGCCTCAACAGATGCAGCGAACGATGCCGCGCGCATGCGGTAAGGTCATGGGATTGTCAACACCGCTCGAGCTAAGTATTGATAATCTAAGCTATGTCAACAGCTAACCAAGTAACCTTTGCCAAACAGCCTTATTATCAAGAACTCAGTGTGGAAAACCTACTTCAATATAAGTAGATATAATGATTAAAAATTTCCCCAAAAATAAAACTGACTAGTCGCAGAAGTCGTTGCAGATTTCAAATAGATTAAAATCACCAGTCAGCCAGGGCGGCGCCAGGGTAAAATCATGGAGGGCGAAACATCATAGGGGGGACGAAACAGTACAAAATGAACTCATTTTGGTTTAAAAACCATAATTTTGCGCAAAAACCCTGTTTCTAAATTTAAAATCTCTCAGGGGGGCGGCCGCCCCACTGCCACCCCTGGCGCCACCCTGCCAGCAGAAGGTGTTTTATATTTTTTGCTTTAATGAGAGATCTTGTCAGGAAGCTTGTGAGGGCCAAAAATAAGAGATCTTCACGGTTGACACAATATCATGACACTTGTGCGCGTTTAAAAACACCAACACTGCATGGCATCAAGTATGTTTTGCATCCGAGTTAGATCTGACTTTTAACCCACACATTTTCGAAGTTGAGTTTCATGACACCATAATGGCGATCACTTGTCTCTGTTCACGTCTTATGTTACGGATGCCATTGTATGTCAAGGCGTGTGTGTGTGATCCGATTGAAAGTACTTTTAGAGGCAATCTCCAGACCATTACGTCGAGAGCCTAGGCGGATTTAGGGGGGGGGCCGCACCCGGCGCGCGCCCCCCCCCCCCTAGTTTTTGCAAACCAAAGGGCGCCGGGCGCCTTGTAGAGGTAGAAAAATGCCTTTTGCCGCACAGCGCGCCGGGCGCCCTGTAGAATCTAGGAAAATGACCTTTTGTGGGAGCCCTTGCCGACACATTTGTAAATTCCGGCTCGCTGCGCTCGCCGGGTAGACATTTTTTCCTCTGTTTGAAATTATGAAGAGCAGGGGGTGCTCTTCTTTGCCCGGGGGGGCATTCCCAATGACAAAGGGTATCATCCGTGTCCTAGCAATCACAAAAAGCACCCTAAATACGTATTTCGAAGAGCTTGAATTTTCACCCCTAAAAACGTATCAGCAGCGCAATTAGCCACCCTAAACAAGTACTTGATGGAATTTGCGCCCCTCAACAAGTATCATTAGCGCAATTTTGCATACCTTAACCAAGTAATTGTCTTTCTCCCTTACCCTTAAGCAAGTAATTGATGCAATTATACCCCTTTATACGTAAAATCCCAAAACCATATTCTTTCAGTGTATTATGTGCACACCAGAGGGCGTGTCTGAGCTTGGTGTAATTACGGAAAATATCTGGGGAAAGTTAAGATTTTTCAGCCAGGATATAGGGGAAATGCATTTGACCAGGGGCGGATCCAACAATTCTCAGGACAGCGGCACGACTAGTTGATAAAGGTCGACGATACGATTATGGCTGCTGAGCGGCCATTTGCGTTACATGCAAGGGAGGTGGGACTTGCCAATCTTCACTTTCCAAACGCACATGTTCATGAGAATTTGATAGAAATAATTTGAAATTTGTAAAGGATTTCACTAGAGCAACAAATTTGTATGATAAATGGCTTATAAAAAGTAATAAAACATTTTTTTTTTTAATGTTTTATTTTGATATAATTCATATAGTAAGTGGAGCGGGAGAGGGGAGTGCCGCTCTCTCTTGTGCAAAGCGCTATCTCTCTCGCGCGAAGCGCGGAACCCATACCAAGCAGTTTGCTTCCGAAACACATTTTTTTCGTGCAAATTTGATGAAAAATAATTTGATATTTGTACAGTGGTTTTAACTTAAATGCACTAGGCCACTGATCGACTGTCGGGGTTATAAACAGTAAAATTATAGTTCACGGCATGTTTAAGGTTTTATTTTGAACTAATCATAAAACTAAAGGTGTTAATGGAGGTATTTGTTTTCAAGACATTTTCTATGGGTCTATAGGACCAGGGAGAATTCGCATTTAGAGAACTTTATTGTCGGAATTATTTCCGCATTTGCAGCGTAGCGATAAATCGGCATTTCCCCTGAAAATTGCCGAATCCGCGCAATCATGCACCAAAAATTATGTCCCAAAGTATTTAAAGAAAATTCTATAAACCGAGAAATGACGACATAAATTAAATTATGAGTTTTAATTGCCTAAAAAACATTGTCCGTAGAACAATTTTGGTATTGCGCCATAATCAGGCAATCACAAAAGGAGTCGTCATTTCTCAAACCAATATGCTAATCACGTGTTATGGTTTCTTTACCGCGAGTAGCGCGGAAAAATTTTGGAATTTAGGGAATTGAAAGCATAGGTTTTGCTTTCATAAAGTTTAAAATGTAAAAAAAACACTTTTTAATGTTTTATGCTTGAAATGAATTTCGACCTAACGGC
>JAMKCH010034305.1:0-16594 GCA_023653785.1 Ophioderma brevispina
ATGGGAATTATTGTTGTCATGGTAACTGCCAAGGCCCTCTGATTGGCTAAACACAGGAACAAGTGTAACTGCTTAACGGTAACCACCATACTTAGGTAGAAGGTGCATTGGTATGGTGCGCAGAAAACCATGAAGCCGTGATTTTTATATGGTTGCCATGGCAACCAGCAGTGACCTATAAGAAACTTTAATGCCATATTTCAAAATCGAAGCCTACATTCAAAAATCCGGCTTCATGGGTTTCCATAGCCCTTTAGTTGCTGATATCTTTGTGCCAATTTACATTCAACCAGTCTTTGTTTTTGAGGTACGTTCGTTCCCGTTTCATAAAATCCTGATTTTACCATTTGAGATATTGACGAAGATAGCAAAAATAAAAAAATTGCCAAAAAATATTAATTTGGCCCAGATCTTGAATGTTTGTTCATTTTTTAAAATCAATATATTAATCCGGTGGTCGTCGGTTCTTCTGCGGGCTGCTGTCAGACCGCGCTTTTTCTCAGAGACCGAGGGTCCCACATTCCTGAAACTACGTTGGTGGGTGGGTGCCCCTTGACCTTCTGAAGACCGAGTTGGTATTGGTTAGTGGATCATAGGTCCATCAGGGGTCAATTCGGGTCAAATGGAACCGTGTCTCTTTTCTCCCAAGGGTCGCACTTTTTCCTGAAACTTGGGCCGTGGATGAGCCCTTGAGCTTCCAAAGACCGAGTTGTATTGGTAGTGGATCAAAGGTCCATTGGGGTCATTCAGGTCAGAGGTAATAAATTGGGTAAACAATTGTTGTATGGAATGAACTTGGGAGGGTGGGGTTTGATTGATGTTAAAAAATCTTAATGGTCATGACAAGGTCTCAGGGTTCATTCATGGGTCAAATGATGTCAAATGGGGTAAACTTGGGTGGATCCAGACAAAACCTGGTGGGCGGGGTCGATTAGTGATGCAAAAAATCTTAAAGGTCACAACAAGGTCACCATGGGTCGATTCAGGTCAAAGGAACTGCGAAACCCTGAGGGTCATTCCAGCGAGGTTGATCAGAAACCCAGGTGATCGTGAACCCGGAGACACCAAGTGTAAAAGAATTGCATTTTTTAAGTGGCATTTGGTGCAAATGGGGGTGATCTAATGGGTGTAAATTCTTTTTTTTAAACATTCTTAAATATCACTTCAATGAGCGATAATAAGAGTACATAAGAATGCTGTTGAGCTGAAATTTCGAGTATTTGAAAGGAAAAAGGTCCCACTCCAGTAGTATAATCCTGCTTTAAAACACCCAGGTCAAAGTTAGACGTCGATCGCTTGCAGATAAGCCGGCCATAATGTTAATATGCACTGTAGTTATCATTGTGTACTTTTGACTTGGAGTTTTAAACCTACTTAGTTTTCTCCAGTAGACAAGGATGAATATTTTCTTAAGGGCATTTTTTTGTTCCACACCTCGTCCCCCCTACGACTGCTTAAAAAAAAACCTTGAGATTACTATAGCGTCTAACCTTAGCCTTATAATCCATTGTACCAAAATCTTAATGCAAATTCAGTTGTGTCCGTAAGCAATTGGGAATTTTAATTTAAACACAGAAATTATAGAAGTAGCCTATGGCATGGGAAATGCGCAAATTGCTCATAACACAAAAACATCCAGACTGGAATCAATTCAAATGTTGTGAATGGCTATTTCTCCAATGATACATTGTGTATATAGAGACGGTTAACTATGAATCAAAGAAGGTGCTGAATCAGAAATGCACTTTAACTTTCCCTAAGATGGCCAGAGCAGATAAGTGTTATAAAAAACAACCCGTGTGCTTGGCCGGACCCCCAGAACCGCGGCAACCTCTATTACGGTCAAAAGAGCGCACTATTTTTTTATTTATTTTTTCAACGCTTGCAACCGGCCAATCCTCTAGGGAAGAAGACTAAATCTTTATCTTTGGATAGTGTTGATCAAAGGAATTATTTTTAGGGTTCAGTTTTAAGATGCCCTGTGGTGTAAAATGTAATCAAGATTACATGCACTTTTAATGACATTTTGTTGAAATGATTCAACAACTTTATCTATAAAGAGTAAAAAACAATTCAGCCCCTCATTGAACCTTCCTGATATACATAATACATTAATGTTAACCCCTAACTTTGTGTAGTCCAAAGTCATTCACTCACCATTTGGGGGCTTTTAAATTGGTTTCCCCATCGCTCCCATTGCAGCTCAAGAAAGAATGATGGACAGAAGTTTCCCTGGGCTCTTTTCCTGCCATATATTGCTTAAGATGGTGGCATTGTTTTGATCAGTTCAAACAACAACAGAAGGCAAAACCGATATGCTTGGGCAAACTCTACAAGGAATAAGGCTTTCACACGTCTTTGGGCTTGCAGGAAGAACCATTACCTGTACACCAGAGAATGCATTCTTTTAAGCCAACATTTAAGTACACTGATAAATGTGGTAAAAGTTTTGCAGTGAAATCAAGTGTAACTGACCACAAAAGAACTCACACTGTTGGCAAACCATTTCAATGCACTCAGTGTGGTCAATTTTTCACAAAGAAATCTTATTTAGTCCAACATGTGAGAATTCACACTGGTGACAACCATTTCAATGCACTGAATGTGGTAAATATTTCACAAACAAAAGAAGTTTAGCCCGACATGAGAGAACTCACACTGGTGACAAACCATTTCAATGCACAAAAATGTAGCAACGTGTTTTACACCAGAACATCAATCTTTGGTCATGCATGTGAAATTTCACACGGTGGGACAAACCATTTCAATGCCACCAAAGTGGTTAAATATTTACAGACTGGAAACTCAAATTTATCTGAACATTGAGGGAATTCACACTGGTGACAAAACCATTCAAATGCACCAAATGGTGGTAAACGTTTACACACAGAAATCACTTTAATCCGAACACTTAAGAATTCCCATGGGTGACAAACCATTTCAATTGCACCAAATGTGGTAAAGTTTCACACACAAATCGGTTTAAGCCGCCATGTGAGAATTCACACTAGTGACAAAACCTTTCAATGCACCAACATGTGTAAACGTTTCACACACAAATCAGTTTGTGTTAACCGAACCTATGAGAATTCACACTAGTGACAAACCATTTCAGTGCACCAAATGTGGTCAACGTTCACACACCAATCAGTTTAAAAACCGAACATGTGAGAATTCACACTGGTGACAAACCATTTCAATGCCCCAAAGGTGGTAAACGTTTCACACAAACTCAACTTTAACAAAAAAAAACAATAAATAACCCGCACACTTAAGAATTCACACTGGTGACAAACCATTTCAATCCACTGAATGTGGTAAATGTTTCCAAGAAATCAAGTTTAACCGAACATGTGAGAATTCACACTGGTGACAAACCATTTCAGTGCAATGTGGTATATGTTTCACACACAAAACAAGTTTAGCCCAACATGAGAGAACTCTCACTGGTGACAAACCATTTCAATGCACAGAATGTGGTAAATGTTTCACACAAAAATCGTTAGATAGGCACGTTGGAATTCATACTGGTGACAAACCATTTCAATGCACTGAATGTGGTAAATGTTTTCACACGGAAATCATCTTTAACCAGACATATAAGAACTCACAAAATGGCAAACCATTTCAGTGCACAGAATGTGAGCTAATGTGGTAAATGTTTTCACACGGAAATCACGTTTAGCTGTTCATGTGAAAATTCATACTAGTAACAAACCATTTTAATGTACTGAATGAGGTAAATGTTTCACACAGAAATCCTATTTAGCTAGATATTTTCTTAAAAAGAAATAACGCTGGAGTCAAACAATTTCCCTGCACACAAATGAGGTAAATGTTTAGGCCCCATGTCACTAGGGAAGATGCATGAAGTAGGTTGAAAATTACAAGGTTTTCCAAAGTTTGCAAAATCTGCCATTCGGCAACTTCAGGTGACTTTACCGATTTTTGAAAACTTTGCCTTACTTTACCCAATTTCCGAGTAACATGGGGCCAATGTTTCAACCAGACGTGAGAATGTACAATGGTGAGAAACATTTTCAATGCACTCAGTGTGGTAAATGCTTCAAACAGAAATCAAATTTGGACTCAAATGTGAGAATTCGCACAGGTGATAAATAGTCTTCATTCAAAATTATCTGTAGAATTAAAAAATCAATTTTTACTTGTCAACTCACTGGACATGTGGTAAAAGATGCACCTTTTTGTGTGACGCCCATGTTAAGGCAGGAAGACACGTATCACTTTGCCCACTGTTGTTGATGTTTTGTGTGTTGTCTGCCTTAAGGCAGGAAGACACATAGGGATATCACTTTGTCCACTGTTGTTGTTTTGTGTGTTGTATGTCTTAAGGCAGGAAGACACATAGGGATCACTTTGTCCACTGTTGTCATTTGTTGTGAAAAAGAGTTAACTTTTACCTGTAATATCTGGATATTTCAATGGATTTAAACTAAACTTGAATCACAGGTGCAACATGGGATTCTCCCATTTGTTGATGAGGTCAAAGGTCGCATACCAAGGTCAAAGGTCGTGTGAGGTCAAGTTGTAAGATGTAAATGTAAAATTGACCTCAATCGAAAATTCTTAAACAGCTGTGAAAATGTAAGCAATTTCATTGGCTGATGCCCGGGTTCAATTCGTTTAATTGAACCAGGTAGTACGCGCTGCGTATTGAAGTTATTTTTAGGTTGAAGCGCTCGCGTCATACCGCGTTTTGCTACTTTCGCGCGCGCCTGCCAACTTTGCGTCTCGTTGCGTATGATTGTTGCGTTCAGCAGGTTGTTCGATTGTTTTCACTGGGTGATGGCAGTCCTTAAAGCATCGCGAAATTGGGTTAAAGATGACCTTAAATGATAAAGTTGTTTAAGAATGAGAATAAAGGTATGATTTTGGGAACCGGTACTCTCTTTACGACGAATTGAACCCGGCGACACCATTATTTTTGCGTGGAAGAACTCGGCCTCCGGCCTCGTTCTTCCACTTAAAATAATGGTATCGCCTTGGGTTCAATTGGAACCAAACTTTGTTTATGGTGGTTACATACTTTTGTTTATGAGGTCAAAGGTCACATATTAAGGTCAAAGGTCATATGGGGTCACATGGAGAGCCCCTTTTAGCCTAAATTACAAATTTCTATAAACCTATTGCTATTCCATCCTTTGGAATCCGTATAAAAGAATGTTCTTCACAGGTGTGTCCTAATGCTGATAACATTGCATCATTTGATTTATTTTATTTAAACTTTCTTTAGGCAGGGTAGCCCCTTCAGTGACAAGAGCACTGATTTCCAAGGAGGCCCTGCATATACACATTGTACAGAATTTATACACATACATGTATCAACATTAATATAAAAATAATAACATGTATAATAAATACAGAATAAAATACACAATGAGTATAAATACATCTACAGCAGTACAAAATAAGCTTATGTGGGATTTACAAATGTAGATGTTTTAAGCTGAGATAAACTCATTGTATTATAATTACAGCGGATAACTGAAGGAAGACTGTTCCATATTTTGGTTGCTCTCATATGGAAAGTACGTTTTCCTGCATTTAGATTCCAAGGTGGTTCATACAAAGAGTTTGTGGTTTGCCTTCTGGTACCCTTAAAATGAACTGAGTGCATAAAAGTGAACTGAGAAGAAAGGTAAACTGGGGCAAGACCTTTGAAGCATTTAAAAATAAGCATTAGCATATGTTTATATAACCGATCATTAAGTTTGTTCCACTGCAGTGTACACATCATATCTTTAACAGGAGTTCTAATGTCAGCTGATAAAATTATACGAGCTAATCTATTTTGAAGAATTTGAAGTGAATTCATAAGATAATTAGTACAGTTAGACCAGATAGGGCTGCAATAGTCAAAATGTGGCATGACAATTGAATTTGCAAGCATAACCAGAGTATCTTTTGGAATATAATATTTAAGTCTTCTAATAACACCACAACGCTTAGAAATACATATGATCAGACCAGGACATCAAAGGATCAAAAATTACACCAAGATATTTAAACTAGTCGACCCTTTCAATAGTATCATTATTACAGTGCAGAGAAACATTTTGAAATTTATTGAGAATATGACATGTATCAAAGACCATAAACTTGGTTTTCTTGGCATTCAAAGTGAGTTTGTTATCATCAAACCATTTAGAAATTTTGATTAAATTTGACTGCAGTTCAAATTCAAGAGTGTGTGGCACTATGAAAACTTCGCCGTTGAAGCTATGTGATATTTCGTTCACTGATCCGCTAAATCCTTCAGTCCTTGAAAACGTATGGACCTATCTGCAATGTTTGTTAGTTATGAATGAGGGCCGGGCACTTAGGCTACAGACATAATTAATGAGCACTATTATAGCGTGTCGTGTGTGAGACATCTCCCGATCGGGGCTTCTTAACCAGGGTGGCATGCAGTAACAGTCAAAATTTCTAAGGGTTGAATCTATGCATAATGGAAAACGCCACAAGTTTATTACAACCAATGCAAGTCAAATATGGTACGAGTATAAAGGTTAAAGCGACATAATGGCATAAAAAAATATTCAGACATAATGAAAAGGACCCTTACTGAAATCACTTCCCAATTTGAAAACAATTTGGATGTTATGACTTCTGTAAAAACAGTAAAAACAGGAAGAGTTCCAGAGGGGAAGGTGGCAGTTCGTGGCAATTTCTGGAACCGAAAACCAAGGTGTTGACATCCCTGACAGAATTTACAGTGTATCTAGCATGTTTTGTGACACAATTCAAAAGCATTCAGACCAGGATTCAGGCATTGTACTTTAGGCTTGTAGTAAGATATTGATCTGGTAAGTGAAAGATGGATTAGCCGGGATTAGCACATATACAATAGCAATGGTCTGTGAGCTGATGACAGCATGCTTTTCAAGTTTGGTAAATGCTGGCAATAATGTCAGCATCCTTTTTCCAGAAATTGCCACGAACTGCCACCTCCCTCTCTTTAACGTTCTGGTTTTTACTGTTTTTACAGAATGTAAACATCCAAATTGTTTTCAAACTTGTGGAAGTGGATTTCAGTTTCAAGGGTCCTTTTCATTATATCTGAATATTTTTTTATGCCATTTTGTCGCTTTAAACCTTCAGGATTTGCCATACAAAATGTCGGCTTATGATAAATGTTTCAAAGATGATTAGAAGGAAATAAGTTCGAAATATTACTTGTCCAACTGTAGCGATTAAAGGCCAAAGAGAGAAAAACTAGATACGGAACAATGCAGTAAATCCTCTGAAACTTCACTCATAATTCCGATTTTGACGCGGAAAGTAGCCATCAATGATAGAATGGTTTATTTGCTACACCTATTCTTACGATTGCACATGTGGGGAAATTTATGCAGCTTCTACACATGTAAATACAAATTTCCAATGATTCAACAACCTGTCTGTTTCTCAAATATTCTGACGTCACGCAACGTCATTTAATGAGCAGCCCTCAATCGGCGAAATGTCCTACACAGTTTTCTAAGTGTGTGGGTTGTCTGAAGTACAAAGAAGTGTTGTATCATCAGCATACATAGTACATTTACAGTTAACACTATTGAAAGACTATTGACAAAAATAATAAATAGAAGAGGACCAAGTATAGAGCCTTGTGGAATTCCAATGTTGATATGTTTGAAGTCAGAAAGAGTAGAATTAATGTTGACTGCCTGAATTCTGTCACTGAGATAGGATCGAAACCACTTAAGTGCAGAACCAGTAATACCATTTTGTTAAAGTTAATCAATGAGAAGAGAATGGTTAACACAGTCAAAAGCCTTTCTGAGGTCAAGGAAAATTGTTCCTGTTGCACGACCTTCATCCATATTTTTTCAATAAATTTGTGTACATAAAGCAAAGTAGTGGTGTGAATGATTGCACGAAAGCCTGAATGGTTATCAGAAGAAGTCCATTGGAAACAAGGTACGAAGTACAATGATTGTGAACAGCTCTTTCGATGATTTTAGAAATAAGTGGCAGACGTTTGGGGGATGGTGGGAAATAGGTCGATAGTTTTCCCACATTCTGACTTTTCACCATTCTTAATATAGGGGTAACTTCGGCTTTTTTTTTTCCAGGTGGGGGAAGGAGGTAATACGCAAGAAAGAGGAGGGTAACGAGAGGGCAAAAAGTGTAGATAAATTTATAAATTAAAGGGATGGGCGAGAACAGCTCAGGAGGAACAAGGGGTAGGAGCGAAATGGAAAGATCTAGGAGTAGTGAAATTAGGAGGGGGTGGCGGGTGGGGAAGTTAAGGGGTTATTGGAGTGAGGAACGGGAGTAGGTACAAAAGAACGATCGGTCAGGTGGGGATTGGTGATTGCGTTGGGGCTGGGAAAAGGGGGGAAAATTAAATGGGAAGGAGGCAGGAGCAGGTTAGGAGCGGTGGGAGAAGAAAGAAGTGGGAGTGCGAATGGGGCAATAGGGGAAGTTGGGTGAGATGGTATGTGTGCAGGGAAGCAAAAAATCCGAAGAGAGGGGAGAGATGACATCTAAGGGAGGAGGGGGGGAGGAAAGTTTGGATGAGGGTAAAGGGTCGGGATGGGAGGACTGGGGAAGACTATGAGTGGAGGGAGAATAGCGGGATGAAGGGAGGTCGGAAAATATGGGTAGATAAGGAAGTGAGTCGAGGGAAGTGACAGGGGATAGGTGGAGTGGGGGGAAGGGGGGACGGAGAGAGGTAGTCGAATGAAGGTTGGGTAGAGAATTCTTGTGAGGGAGAGGAGAGGGGGGGGAACTGAATGTGACGACCGGGGGGCGTGGGTTAGAAAAAGGGGAAGGTCGGTGGAAGGTGAATGGAGAAGGGAGAGCAACGGAGGATGAAAGAGAGTCAGGGACAGACGAGGAAGTAAAGAAGAACAGGGGTGGGTATGAAACAATAGGTAAATGGTAGGAAATGGAGGATATTGGGTGACGTGGGGCTGGAAAGGAAGTATTTGGAAAGGGGCAAGGAGGGTGGGGAGGAGAAGCGGAGAGGAAAACCTGCGGCAGAGAAAAACAGAAATGTGGGGAGTGAATGGCGGTAAGGGAGAAGGGTGGGCTGAAGGATAACAAGTAAGGAACGGGTTAAGAAAAAAAATGGGAAGGAGATGGAGAGGGAATGACACGACGGGGAAGAATCGGGGAGGCGCAGCAGACTCAAGGGCATTCTGCCGGAAAAACTGATGTACTAAGAGAAGGTTACCAATAAATGCAAGAGAATTACTAAATATAAGGAGCACCATCTTGAAGAAATTTTAGGCTGAAACCATCAAATCACTGGAGACTTGTTTATTAGCATAATCACATATTTGCTAATAAACAAACTCGGATAAACATTACAAAAACTGAAAATATAATCGAATCACAAGTAGAATTGAACTTATTTTGCAGGTGATGTGCTATTTGCCTTATGTGCTTCATCAAACTTATCTGCAAGAGAACCAATAGAAGTGAAATAGTTATTAAAAGCATTAGCAGATCTTTGGCTGAAGATGTGAAACATGCATCATCAGTCTTAACATAATTGGAAGTAGATGATGATTTTTTAGGTAGCAGTCTTTTTTGAGAGTAGACCATAATTTTGTTTTTTGTTTTTTTTTGTTTTTTTTTTTTTTTTTTTTTTTGGTTTTTTTTTTTTTTTCCGAGTTATTTACATTTCAACATCATAGAAGAAGAATAGAATCTCTTTTTGAGAATTGACGCATGTTGTTGGCTTTATTGCGATAAAATTTAGCCCATATGCCAATCATGGGGATCATTAGAGTTATGAGCTCTAGCGAAAAAATCGTCACGGTCTTTGCAAACAGTCACAAATTCACTATTGATCATTCTGGTTGTGAATCTTTCACACGTTTTTCTCTGACTGGTGCATGCACATCACATTCTTTACAAAACAAATCTTCCAAGTAATAATTCCAAGCAATATCAACATCATTATGAGTATGAATTTGATCCCATTTAATATTTCTAATAGTATTAACAAAGTCACTTTCATTAAACTTCTTATATGATCTTGTCTTTGTAAATATCTAGTGAGGTTGCTTGATATGTGCATGCAATTTACGAACAACATAAATAAGAGAACGATCACTGAGACCTAGACCTGAACCACCTGATGTAGAAATTGTTGTTCTGGCCGGACCAAAGCACGATCAATAATTGTTTTACTCTTTTCAGTACGGCGTGACATAGTCATTGATCAGTTAGTGAGCTGTGAAATGGTTAGCAATAGTAGATACCTTATTAGATGGAGAAAGATTTCACAATATCAGATTAAAGTCCCTGCCAATAATGAATATCACATAAATGAAAGCACAATTTGAAACATAGAATCACTTTGTCAACATAGTCAGCTCCTATGAGTCAGTAAAGTCTCATTCCCATTGCACAGTTCAGTAACTTTCATTTGCCAGTGTATTACAATTATAACAACCCCCCGGTTTGGGTATGATATATGGTACCCAGATTACGCAAGACAGTTCATGTCAATACATGTACAAGTACAATCCACTGAACTATTCCTTGTGTATGAGCATATTGCACCTCATATGGCTTGTAGCATCAGGAACACGATAGATAGTGCCTAACTAATGGGTTTAGGTTTGTGGGAGATTAATTTCATCCACAAGGCTTTCAAACATCATTAATGAGAGATCCCTAATTTCACTGAAATAATACATCCTTAATATAACAAGCAATGCCACCATGACTTTGGTAATTTCTATCTATTCTACATATCATAATAAGCATCAATTTTAGTTCACTGTCCATCAATTCCTGGAGCATGGTTGGTTGGTTGGTTGTCGAGTTTCCCTCCTCTCTATGAGCACCAACTTCTTGTAGTTTGTATGTCAAATATGGCCAAAGTCAATATGGGCAACATAGGACGCAAGTCTCAGGCATGTAAATTCACAAAATTCGCAAACGTCAAAATAAAATGGTATGACAAGTAGACCAATCAATTCATGCATCACAATAACAAGCACACAGCTCATAATTAACAAAATAATAAGAATACTGCATGGATAGTTCATATAGCATTAAGTACAGTAAATCACGTGCGCCAAGGCTGCTAATAGTAGAGCAGATGAAGTTACCAAGTGTGCAAACAGCCGTCCTGCATGCATTTTCACAGTGAGCAGATGAATGAGCTTGATCAAAACTGCAAACACATGTTGTTAAAAATTTGCAACATGAAGGGAAAAAAGCTCTAAAATACTGCGCATGGAGAACAGTCTGATAGGGTCTCTATGTCTTATGTGTAAAAGTGGTAGATCTTTTATTGTGAGTGTTAAGACAGAGTTGCTTGGAAGATTTCTCAATTTGCTCGTATATCTCCTGAAAAACCAGGATAGCTTGAATGAAATAGAGGCATCACGATCATTTGGGTTAAACTTTCCTCCGAAGTATTAATCTCCTTCCAAGTTCCAGCGGGGCAGCAACTGAATAATAAATTCCTTATATCACGATGATGTCATCCTTTCTTCATGATAGCCGGAACATTTTATGAAGAAAGTGGGAACGTGGTTTTCTCAACCATCATGAACAGATCTGCATGTACCTTTTACTTTGTAATGATTAAATTTTGCACGGTTTCCTGGAGTGTAATAATTCCCAGTTGGAGCGGCTTTAATATAGACGGTTGGTTATCCTTTTATTAGAGGACCGGTAAATCTTCCCAGACATGATGCACAGAAAAGGGTTGGCAAGCCTGTGATTAAATATTTCAACTTTTTTCAGTTCAGCTTCGGACTTCAACTTATCAATACATGGTTCGCAACAGCGACTTTAACTTCTTCTCTCCAATCTCTTTTTTGGGCACATTTTGAATAATATCATGTGCACTTAGAAGGTTGTATTTGTGCAATAATGAAGATACAGCGATGAACCAAGCTATTTGATGAGGGGGGATTGGTAGCAAGCTGGCGAATAGCAATATTTCTCTCAATTCCATCTTGCTGCAACATCATGAGAAATAAGCTTTTATATGACCTATGGGCGAATGGCGCTCTCGGGGGCAATTTAACAGGGATGGGAAAGAGCACCAAGAAGAAGGAAGATTGCTTCATGTAGCTGTCCTGTCTGAATGGATTGACTCTGCTTGAGAGTTTTCCTATGAAATTGGGATTGAGTCTGGTAATAATCTTTCTGCTGTATATGAACCGCCTCACGGCCATAAGTAGAATCTTGGAAGGACGAAAGTATTATAGATTTTGTAGCAGAGCTTTGGCTTAGTCCACTTCTACCATGCAGACCACTCCCATCAAGGAATAAAGGGTTCTTCGACCCAAACTAATACGTGATCTTTAATGATGTTTATGATCATTAGAGTTTCTTATAATGCCAAATGTGGTCACTCCTTCCAGGTAGTTTTTGAATCACTCACCATTTATGTTCACTCAGTAAAGACAAGCTTTCGGTTGCTTTACTAGATTTACAAGATATCAGTCTAATGATACTGATTTCATGGATGATGATATATCTTTGTTTATTATGTAATTTGAGACTACATTTCACATTTCCTGAAGTTCTGTGGCATTTTTTGCAGCAAGAATATGTCGTCCGCACAAGTTGGACAGCCACGTAGTTGTGTCCAATCTTAAAAAGCCCAAATCTCTTTTTCTCAAGTGTTCAGAAGTGGATGATGTAAGCTTTTATATAATCCAGTGAGGGAGACTCCCCTTTGGAAGAACTCCTGAGAACTTTGAAGGGTCTTGAAAATTTCCGCATTTCCTTTTTAACTTGGCTGCATTGTTGTCATACAGTGCTTTTAAAGCACACACCACGTTGATTTTTGTCCATCCCTTGGAGCCTCATGGCCTCTGAGAAGCGAAGGATGGTACACAACATAAAAAGCTTTACGTGCATACAGGGCTGCTAAATACAATTCAACATTTGTTGTCAAAAGCCTCGTTGTATATTCTGACACGATCAAGACAGTATTAAGAGATGAGCAGCCTTCATTAAAGCCTTTTTGCAATCAGCTATATGTGGGATCTGAGTTTAAGTCACAATTGACTACAGAGTCAGATGTTGAAGTAAAGCCACAAGGAAATTGGTTATTCCACGTAATTATTTATCTTGAGAAAAAGCAGTTTATAATCTTTTTTTCAGAGAGTTGGATGGACAATTACCTGCTAAGAAATTGAGGAACAACACCTTCCTTGAAATCATATTGGCTAGCGTGCAGATCTCATAGCGTTTTACTAAGGTGAACGCATCCCCTTACAAGTACATAATTTTGTTAAAACACGTGCCTAAAATTATCAAAATCATTTCTAACGCGTGTTCTCACTTCTTAGTTGTTCACATTTTCGTGAAAATGAATTTAATGTCCATTTCAAATTTAATATGCACTGAATATCATTGACTATGGGTGTATACCATGATTCATTGACTCCAGCAATAATTGGGCTGATTGATAAGTAAATCCGCTCGTATGTAGAAGACCAAAACACTTGTTCATACCTCTGAATATCAGTGAACCAATCGATGTACACCACGTTCCACGACTGCAGCAAATAATGGTGCTATTGATAGTAAATCCGCCCGCCTGTTTGAATCGGAATGAATAGACAACGGACTTCAAGATTCTCTGGGACTGCAATACATTGTTATTTTCGCATTACGGTAAAAGCTTTTGAAAATTGTTTTCACCGCCCGTTTAGATTGAACTACAGCCTCATTCACGAATACAATAAAACTAAACTTCTCTGGGAGTTTACTAACTTTGATCGTATATTTCCATCATTTATTCAAAAAGAAACACGAGCTGAGTAAAAATCATGAAAGAAGTTTTGATTGGCAAGCTATGACCTACATCTTGGTGCAGAACTAACACCATAACTTAATCATATTAATATTGGGCCTCTTTTCTATTCAATTAAAAGATTGTTCGGCACCGGTTCACATTCATTTCATATAGGTGAATAATTTTGAGTTCTCGCTATAGGAAATCAAATAAATTGCATAGAATGGGGTTACGCGGCAAAGTTCCGGTTTGGTTTCGCACCAGATGTTAGGTCAAGGTTGCCAAACCTGTTTTTCTCATTAGCTTTTTTCACCTTATTTTCCCTTTCGAATTAAGATAAATATAGGGTCAAAAAAATTGAACACACACCGTAGAACCTCTAACTTTATTGATCGGTGAAAGAGGACGGTAATTTGTGTTCCACATTATGATGAATATCTTAATCTAAATCGGGGTGATGGTATAGCCAAAGGCACCTGCAAATCTTTTCAGTTGCATGGGTAATAAAAATGACTTTGCGTTCCAGATGAAAAAGGAGTCTGTGAAGTGTTTTGGTCTTCTACATACCGAGCGGATTTACTTCTCAATAGCACCAATATTTGCTGGAGTCCAATGAATCATGGTTATACATCATAGTCACTGAATTCAGTGCATAAATTAGATACTTAAATTCAGTTTCTCGAGAATGTGGCACATACTAAAAGTGAGAACACACGTAAACTATTTCTTTCTGTTAATTTACGAAGTTATTTCGGAAGAATTTATGTACGTCCTAGGGGTGCGCCACCTTGGTCCCTTATCCCCACCATCTTTTTTCCGCTTTGGCATCATGGCCTATATGAATGAAGAGGCACAGCGTTACTAGTTGACGACCACCATATTTGAAGTGCTCTGCATTTAGAGGCCTCATCTTATCTAAACTACTGCTTTACCAGAATTTATTTTGTTTATGGCTTTCAATTTCTGCTGCAGTAATGGAGAATTACTGATGGTTTTTAATTGTATTGCATAACATCTTAAATCAAGGTCAATCAAATTTATGTTAAATCTTCATCAACATGTTCATCGAACCTTGGATGGAGAAAGATCTTCAAAATATTCGGCCCATTTCTCCCATGCTTTAGCCGGGTCGGAAATTGTTTCACCATCAGACACTATGGAGTACATTCCTACTGGATTTTCCTGGCTGTATAATTAGGTTTGTTAGAACAGTTGTGGATCATTTCAGAGGCGTCATTATACTCTTGGTGGGTATAACCCATGTTTGGCAGCAGCAATTCTGTTAAACAGAACATCAATATTGTTGCTGTGAAAGAAAGATATTTAAATAATCCAAACTTTGTTTCTTTAACGACCGATATATGAGGGTGTGATCTTAATCCTTGCCAAGAGAAAAACAGTTAAGATCACAAATGGTTCATCGCAGAAAGGATGCTCATTGAGGCATGTCCTGTCCTATAAAAACAGGAATTACACCAGTAATTGTTATTATCAATAGTTACACAAGGTTAACCATGAAAGGATAAAGAACCATGAATGCATGAAATGTAATATGCATGTGGTGGTTAAAGTTACAAGGTACAGTAACCACATACAGGTATTATAGAAAAGCATTTTCAAATGAAAAGGGGATGAATTAGATGAATTTTGCAAGAGTTTAAAACATTAAACCATTTTGTGATCAAGCATTATATGATTGATACTATACAATATGCACAAGTTATTGTTGAACATTTGAGGAATTGACATTTTCATTCATGAATTAAAGATTGTTAATTTGCTTGGGCATATTAAGAGATGATGTACATTTACAATCATTATTCAAAGCATAATCAAACATAGTCAATATCTAAACACTTTTTGTTAGGGGACCTACATTGGAGTGTCACATTGACGGAGTCTGAAATGTCTATTTCACTTGTTCTAATTGACATTTTAATCTCCATGAATAAACGAATTAATTGCTTTGCAATTAAGAGATGGTGTACATTTACATCATTATGCAAAGCATAATCACATAGTCCAATCTACCATTTTTGTAGGAGGACCTAAATTTGTAGTGTACACATTGACAGAGTCTGAATGCTATTTCACTGTCCGGTTCTTTGAAGATGAAAAATCCAAATGCGCTTATGATGAATTGCTGTAATAAACGTTCCTTTGCGAAGAGATTGTTCCAGTTCTGTGAGATGAAGCGCAATAAGGTGAGAGGTGGAAAGTTTTATTACTATCATTACTAATGAAGTCCACTTGATATTAACATTTATTTGATGTTCCCGTTTATCCTCCTTGGGACCACATATTGAACTTTGATAGTGGGCCTATAAGAAGGGTTTTTTAGCTGATGATCTTATTTTCAAGCTAAATTTGATGACTTAGGGCATAAATGACTGTAACGGGATTTCCACCTTCACATTTACCCATGATGGGTATGTGTACAGGAGTCCCTTTAATTAAAACTGTACTGTACACAACAGCTGAGCAGTGAGGGGTTTGCAACATGTTCGTCGAGATGTACGCGGAGGTACATTAACAGCGGAAGCAGGCAAACCTTTCCTCTTTGTTGGGATTCCCCACCCGGAATAGGGGAGCGAGGACTTGGTCAGTTCGCGGTCAGTCGGGTACTAAACTCTCGGGTTGCGGCTTCTTGGGAAGTTCTGAGATCCAAACTTCAGTACGGACTGGGGCACGACGAAACTACAGATAGGGAGATGTAGAGACGGACTTTACTTTAATAACATGGACGACGATTGTGAGATTTATGGGGTGAAGTGGACTCTAATGTTTACGAGGGGGAATATGGATGATGATGCAGTCCCGCAGCCGCAAGGGACTGGGACATGA